>JASDQU010589387.1:7740-22659 GCA_032191745.1 Picea mariana | reverse complement strand
AATTAAAATATTAATTAATTGTGTTTTTTTTCTAATTAATTTTAATCCATCATTTATAAAGTTTTATTAATGTTAAATTTAGAATAAATTTCTTAATTTTTATAAAAGTGTTAGGGTAAAATTAATTATATTAAAGTAATGGTTCTTAATTGTATTCAAGTAATGATTATTAATGATATCAATTGTGTTAATTGTATTTAATTGTATTAATGTGATGATTATTAGTTTTATTTAATTGTATTAAGGTAATAGTTTATTGATGTAATGATTAGAACAATTTTTTTTTTTAATTATTATTTTATTATTATTTTCAATTTTTTATTTGTTAGAGCAATATTAATTATAAGATTTAAGGTTTTAAGGGAAAAAAAGAAAAGATTATTAATATTGAAAAGTTGTTTTTAATAGAGGAACCTAGGTTTTAGGTTTTAGGGTTATTAATATTGAAAAGTTGTTTTTAGTTGAAATAGAGGGACCTAGGTTTTAGGGTTAAAGATTAAATTACCTGGTACGTCTATCTTGGATCAGAGGAATCCAATTTTCTCTGATTTCTAGGCCATTGTCTCTCTTCAAGTTGTTAGGGTGTTAAAGGATTTCAATAGCTTCTTTGATTCTACATTTGAAGAAGTGATCTTCCTTGGCTAAAATTTTTGTGTCTTCTAGGCGTATGTGGTGTTTGGATGAAAAGGAGTGTTCAACTAAAGTTGAGGTGCGCATACATTCATTTTTTATATCCGCTCCATGTTTTTTTATTCTACTCCATGTGCACGAACTGACCAAGTATGTAACAAAAATACTTAGCCCCTTAGTAGGTCATACAGACTCCTTCATTAAGGACTCTAATGATTTCTTCAAAATCATCAAGAATGAGAAAAAAAAACCCGAGGAAATCCTTATTAGCTTTGACGTTGTCTCCCTCTTCACCAATATCCCACTAGATGAAGCCATCCAGGTTGTTAGTGAAGTGACAGACCCAAAAACAACAAAAYTGGCAGAGGTTTGTCTCCGGTCCACATTTTTTAGCTATCAAGGTGAATTCTATGAACAAACAAGYGGTGGAGYCATGGGATCCCCACTTTCTCCCATTGTCGCTAATMTTTTCATAGAAAACTTCGAGAAAAAAKCCCTAGATTCCTTTCCTCTTAAACCATTAAGATGGAAGAGATTCATTGATGATACAAACGTACTTTGGCCCCATGGTAAAGATGAACTAGATAAATTCTTCCAACATCTCAACGATATGTTTAAAGACATCAAATTCACAATGGAACTTGAAAAAAATGGTAGGATTCCCTTCCTAGACGTACTAATCAAAATGAAAGAAGATGGGAGTCTTGGACATAAAGTCTATAGGAAAAGACCCACACATAAAACTACCTTCACGCTAGCTCTCATCACCACCCAACCCAGAAGTTAGGCATCCTCACCACTCTAGCCACAAGAGCCTTAAGAATTTCCGATGACGATAACCTAGTTCAGGAAAAAGATCACCTCTGTAGGGTTTTCAAGAGCATAGGCTACAAGGACAAAGACATTAAGAAAATGATAAACAAATCCCTATATAGAGAAAGTAAAGGACCTAAATCACCTAACAACCAACCCCCCGGTACTACAACCTACCTCCCTTATATCTAAGGAATAACTAATAAATTTTCCAATGTCCTGAGAAAGAAAGAGATTAAGACCTCCTTTAAACCCACAGAAACCATCGAACAAAAAATGAATTCCGTTAAAGATGAACCTGACCATAGGAAATGTAAAGGCGTTTACAAAATAGAATGCTCATGTGGTAAATGCTACATAGGATAAACTGGTCATTCCTTTCAAATCAGAATCAAAGAACATGGAGCAGATATAAAAAACAAACATACGCGCACCTCGGCTTTAGCCGAACACTCCTTTTCATCCAAACACCACATACGCCTAGGAGACACACAAATTTTAGCCAAGGAAGATCACGTCTTCAAACGTAGAATCAAAGAAGCTATTGAAATCCCTAAACACTGTAACAACTTGAACATAGACAATGGCCTAGAAATCAACGAAAACTTGATTCCTTTGAACCAAGAAAGACGTACCAGGTAATTTACTCTTTAACCCTAAAACCTAGGTCCCTTTATTTTAACTAAAAACAACTTTTCAATATTAATAACCCTAAAACCTAGGTTCCTCTATTAAAAACAACTTTTCAATATTAATAACCTTTTCTTTTTTTCCCTTAAAACGTTAAATCCTATAATTAATATTGCTCTAACACATAAAAATTTGAAAATAAAAATAAAATAATAATTAAAAATAAAATTTATTCTAATCATTACATCAATAAACTATTACCTTAATACAATTAAATAAAACTAATAATCATCACATTAATACAATTAAATGCAATTAACACAATTGATATCATTAATAATCATTACTTGAATACAATTAAGAACTATTACTTTAATATAATTAATTTTACCCTAACACTTTTATAAAAATTTAAGAAATTTATTCTAAATTTAACATTAATAAAACTTTATAAATGATGTATTAAAATTAATTTTATTTTTTTTACAATTAATTAATAATTTAATAAAAAAAACCCTAATCCTTTTAATAAAAAATTCTAGGTTTTTAGAGCCGACTTCAAAACTTTAGAATTCTCCACCTCCCGTAGGTTTACTATATATCTCCGCTATTCAGGGTTTTCTTTACACAGGCTTAGATGTCCTGATGATGGGTCCTGATATGGACTCGGAACGTCGACCTCCGATAAACAATACTGTGGTTCCTCCGAATCCTCCAAACAATCTAAAGGTTGTTGTGTGTTCACCATCATGAGTATTATCAGTTCCTGATACAAAAGTTTTCTTGATTCTTGATATATTTTCTTCTGCAGTTGACAGACGTTGGCCTTCGAGTGAAATTGCACCAATGGAGAAAATGTACAAATGGGGTGAAAATGTTTTTTTTTACAAGAAGCCAAATATTAGATTGGGGTAGAAGAATAATCGTTGGAAGTCTAATGCAAAGGAGAATAACTTGGGATTATTATAAGTTGGAGAATACTGATATAATTCTTCATGAATTAAGAAGAAGAAGCACCTATAGCATTAATTGAAAATTTTATAACATGTATAATTCTAACAAAAATGATTTCTTGCACGTTTTGCAGAATCATAGGAACAAGTAGATCAATTCAAGCCCATGATTGCATATCAGAGTTATGGAGGATGCACAAAGAACCTACAATCATGAGAGAGAAGCAAAAGGTCAAAATATCACTGTGGGTAATGATGAGACAAAATCTAATGGACATAGCAGCAGATTGGAACCAACAGAGTTGGTAGAGACTACAAGAAGTCTTAGAATGGAAGTGTAGAGTTACAGGGATGAAAAAAAGATGATAATGAGAGAACATAATTAGTTAAATGCTCAAATGATGCAAATCCTAAACTAGTTGCAAAGGCAAGTGAATAATGGATTAGGTTCAAGACATGAGGGAGAAGGTAGACATCATAAAAGAAGAGATATCTATAGAAGACCCAATCACTCAATAAGTGCTAGTAGAACCCATAGACATCACTCACCTCCTTACTCATCTAGGAAGTTTTATGCATATGAAGATTCAAGGAGCAGTCCCTATGTGTCTCCTGTTAGGCATCAAATAATAAGATATGAGTTGGACAATTTGCAGGGAGAGCTTAGGAAGATTAAGCCACCATACTTTGATGGTGAAAGAGAAAGGGAAGATGATGTTGAAGCATGGTTGCTTGGAATTAGAAAGTATTTTCAATTGCATAACTATTCATCTAACCTACATCTAGAATTTTCACATACCATTTGCATGGAAAAGTTGTTATGTGGTGGGATCAGTTGAAGCAAGTTGAGCACATTAATGAGAGTAGAATCACTTGGAAGCAATTCAAGAAATATTTTCAGAAGGAGTATCTTTTAGAGCACTGTTATGACAAGAATATGCAAGAGTTCTTTGAATGCAAGTTGGGGAGAATGACCATGGGAGAATATGAAAAGAAGTTCTTGGAATTGTTGAAGTATGTGGGGTTTATCAAGGATTAGAAGGTGAACATACAAAGGATTATGAGTGGATTGCCATGTTTTTATAAAGCTAAGATTTACTATGATGAGCCTAGAACTTTAACATAGACCATTAGAAAGGCTAAGTACTTGTATGAGTAAGGCAAGGGCAGAGAATATTTGCAGAAGTCTTGGAAGGATAATAAGAAGGAGAAATCTTATCAGAGAAGGAAGGGATTCAAACCTCCTTTCAAAAGAAAGAGTCCTAATACAAATCAAGAAGATTAACCTACTAAGAATGAATCCAAGAGGGAAGACTCCTTGGAAAAAGGGGGATGATGTAATATACCTTATTGTATATTACAAACTCCATTAATTATTAGTTATGCCATTAATGTAAAGTCATGTCCATTGGACAATATGGATGTGACTATGTTCATTTGTGAGTATAAATACACACGGTTGTAAACTTATTTATTATCAAATAATAAAATTATTAAATATTAAATATATATTATATATATATATCTAGTCCTCGACTTCCAATTGGTATTAGAGAAAAACCTTGGACATAAAAAAATTGAAGTCACATACATTCAGTATGGAAATTGTAAATGTCATTTGTGAAAACACGAAGATTAAAAGCATTGTGGAAAATATGAGTGCCACTCTTGAATAATTGAGGAATTATGTGAATGAAATAAGAGAAGAAAAAATAGATAAAACAACCTTGGCATACTTGAAGAAGAGGGGTTTCCTCCAAACCCAAATCTCGTGTTTTTCCCGAATCTCGTTGTCTCAGTTCATTGATGTTGTCACTGAAGAAGATGAAGTAGAGGGTGAAGAAGATTTTGTCAATGACACGAGAACTGATTTACAAGATGAAGAGGATAATAATTTAGAGACTTGTAATATTAAAGCATTGAGGGATGCCCTTCGAAGGAAATGCCAAGTGAATGAGCAACTACAATATGAGCTCGATGAAGAGAGGAGCACCTATGTGGATGCAACAGAGAAATATATTGCCATGACTTCCCATCTGCAGAAATAAAAACATGAGATGAAAATGGAAGCCTCTCTACCCAAGAGAATACAAGCATACACCCAACAGGAAAAGATGTCTCTCAAACTTCTCCTCGATGAAAATGATGATGTCATTAAAGCACTATAGTTCGAGATTCAATCTTTTAAGCAGTTGGGTAGTGTCCAACATCATAACAATAGTAATGTTGGTGCTGAGATTAGATCATGGCAGACCGCTTATGATTTTTCTAAGGTCGGAGCACAAAGGATTGTTATTTGTAAGGGTGTAGAAAACGATAAAAAGATGAAGAGCGTGGATCAAGTAGAGATATTCACTGGTGATGACGAAAATGAATATGACTGTATGAATATGAACATGAATAAGAAACAATGAATTTTGATAACAAAGATTATAGTTGAAAATATGCTTAAATGAGATTGGGTATACAACATATATGGTAGACCTGTTAAGGGTGGATCTCAAAGGTCCTCTATTCTGTGGGAGTTCATTTTGTGTAGAGAGACTCCTCACACTAAGGCTATCCATGAAGAACCTGACGATATAAGTCAGTTTGAGGTGAGGAACACATTTGACCTGCTATCTATCTAGAATTTTCCCAGTCATATCCCAGTCCGAATATTGAAATCGCTTTTCCAAAAGGTGTTATCCGAGAAAGTTGAACTTCCTTACACACGTGAGGTTGTCATACATGCAATTGTGGCTTTAGACGAATCATATGCCATTACACAACTTGCAAGTGAGGGCTTTGTCTCAGTTTTTTTGCAGCTATATTCAAAAGATAAAACAATATTTGATGGTTTGGGGGTAGGGTTGCATCATGTTATGATCTCCATGGAAACAACAACAAGGCCAAATTATTATAGTGGCAGATTCAAGAGCCTTGAGCTAATTAGTTATTACTGCAATGAGAGATACACACGGAAAGATTATTTTCCGTATGGTAGTTGATGTAATCCTGAGACCAGATTTAATGAACACGATTATAGACACAATAGGAAATCCATTCCATGGTGGGATCAGGCGAAAGATGACGAGTCGAATACTCTCTTCTTGACAAAGCTGACGATACATGCATCAACACAGTCTATGAGAAATATTTTTGAAGATATTTTGACTCAGTACATTGAGCCTTTGCTCATGAGTTCGTCTAGGAGGAACTTGGTTCTTGATGTGAGATATGTTCATTCAAAGCAGTGTGCGTTCGTGGATATGGTAACCCATGAGTTGGTGGAATTTATGTTGGATTTGCATTCACAAAGGCCAGAACCTTCCGACTTCATGAAAATGGAGATCGGGAACAAGTACATCAATGAAAACAAGGAAGAGCAATTGGTCATGCCTGATTGGGTCCAAGCATTCATCTTTACCCATGCTTCGAGGACATAGCTTTTCAGGAAGGGATGACTTGTAACATACCTTATTGTATATTACAAACTCCATTAATTATTAGATGTATCATTACTGTAAAGTCACGTCCGTATGACAACATGGATGTGACTATATTCATTTGTGTGTATAAATACACGCGATTGTAAACCTAATAATTATCAAATAATAAAATTACAAAATATTAAATATTAAAAATAATAAATATAAAATTTTAAATAATGGACAATATAGCGTGAAGAAAATTTTATCTTGTTCAAAGAGTTAGTTACTAGTGCACCTATTTTAAAGATTGCGTACCCAAATGAAAATTTTGTGGTATGTGCATATGCTTGCAAAGAAGAACATGATGAAGTCCTCATTCAATATGAACATGTCATTAGTGATGAGTCCAAAAAACTTAAAGAACATGAGAGGAATTATGCTACCCATGATTTGGAGCTTGATGCCATAGTAAATGCATTGAATACGTGGAGGCATTATTTAATGGGGAAGAAACTTGAATTAAGGACATACCATAGTGGTCTGAAATATCTTTTTGAGCAACCAACTTTGAATGTCAGGCAGAAAAGATGGTTCGAATTTTTAAGTGAGTATTACTTTGACATCAAGCATACCAAAGGAAAAGAAAATAAAGTTGTTAATGCACTCCACAAAATGACAGATCTCATGCATGCTACAACCATTAATATGCATAGTTCAGATTCAAAGAGCAAAATTTTAGATATTGTTTTTACAGATCAACATTACCTATAGGTAAAGAAAATCTTACAACAAGAAAATTGACAACATAAATTTAAAGGATATGAGATGAAAGAAGATGGAGTTCTTATCCATTAAAATATAATTTATGTTCCTAATTCCAGAGAACTTAGGAATCTGACATTAAAAGAAGTTCATAATGTTCCATATGTCGAACATCTTGGTTACCAAAAAATAATTGCAACAATAAGAAGCCAACATTTTTTGCCATGAATGAAGAAGGATGTCCCTGATTACATTGCCAGATGTATGGAATGTTAGAGAGTGAAAATTGAGCATAGACAACCAATGAGTTTGCTACAACCATTTCCAATTCCAAAGTAGAAATGGGAAGTGGTAACCATTGATTTTATTACTAAATTTCCCAGGACGACAAGACAACAAGATTCAATAATGGTAGTGGTGAATAAATTAACAAAGACTGCTCATTTTGTTCGAGTAAAAATGACTYATACAACAACTATTATTGCAAAAATTTACATGAGGGAGATTGCTAGGTTGCATGGAATACCTAAGGAAATTGTTTCATACATAGATACAAAGTTTACTTCAAACTTTTGGAGAGGATTATTTAAAGGAATTAGTACAAATCTAATTTTTAGCACAACATACCACCCACAGTTAGATGAGAAGACAAAGAGATTAAACCAAGTGATTGAAGACATGTTGAGAATGTATGTGATAGATAAGCCATCTAAGTGGGAAGACTACTTGCATTTGGTTGAATTTTCCTGTAATAATGGGTATCAAGCTTCATTGAAGATAAGCCCATTTGAAACTTTGTATGGTAGAAAATGCAATACTCCAATGAGTTGGGACAACCCAACAAACATAGTAGTACTTGGGCCAGAATTTCTCAAGGATATGGAAGACTAAATGGTTAAAATTAAACATATTTTGAAGGCAACACAAGATAGACAAAATAGTTATGCAAATAAGAACAAGAGGGATAGATAATTTAAAGTGGGGGAGCATGTACTTTTGAAAGTGAAGCCAAAGAAGAGCTCATTAAAGTTGGGCAGTTGTACAAAGCTAGCAGCCAAATTATGTGATCCATTTGAGATATTGGAGAGAATAGAGCCAGTGGCATACATTATTGCATTGCCTGCTTCCATGAATGTGCACAATGTATTTCATGTCTCTTTGTTGAAAAAGTATGTACATGATCTAATCCAAATGGATTTGAGAAAGCTAAAAAATTGGCAGTCTCAAATGCTGATGAAAATGACTCCATTGCATAGAGTTCGACGAGAAATTTGCAACACAACTTGAACAGGCTCAAACAAACATCATATGAGAAAGTTACGGTGTTCTAAAGTTTCGGTGAAACAAGCAAAAAGGTTGGATAGGGATGACATGTCGCATCACAACAAGGATGACATGTGGCAGTATGGATGTTGACCTTGCATTGTACATACATGACATGTGGAATATACGAATGCTAACATGGCACTATACATATGATGACATGGAACTAGACAAACAACTTACATGGCAATATGACAAGATGACGTGGCAGGTTGACTGGGCAAACGACGACTGACGTAGCAGGTTGACGTAGTATTGATTGGATGTTGATGTGGCATGTGACTGTACAATAGGTGGACCAGTAATAAAGTGACACGTGGACCAATAAATGGTGCCACATGGAACTCTGAATTTTCCTAATATGGCCTATGTCAAAAATTTGTTATGTAACGACTGAAGGGAATCGAACCCAGGACCTCGAGAGTAAAAAACCAACGACTTAACCACTAGGATATTAATGGGTCTTGTTATGGTTAGCTGGAATATTCCATTTAAAGCATTAGTTATGTAATATAATGCATAAAGTATGCTGTTGGTGGGGCTTGAACCCTGGACAGGTTCACTAACAACCATACATCCTGACCGTTGCGCCAACAAGTTCCCTTTGTGAAAGCCCATGGGAATATATTATTTAAGTGTTAATAAATGTGCTATCGGGAATATAGTGGATCGAGTGGGATTAGACCCACTGACCTTCTCTATATAAACTAAGTGCTTTTCCATTGCACCACACATGGCTATGGTGCCAAAACTTTGAGCCGAATTATATTGTATGAGACATGGCCATGTTGCCAAGAACTCCGAGCCGAGTTCTTTTATGCTATATTTTTTTATGAAGCTTTTTGAGGAGATTTTTGAGAGGAGCTCTTAGAGAGCCTCGAGATACTTTTGTAGAGAGTATTTGTAATCTCGTTGAGAGAGAGTAAGCAAGGAATTTGCTTACGAATGTGGTCCTTTTTGTATGCTCTAATTCAGTGCCATTGGGCATCTATGGGAGTCATAGGGTGTTTATAGTCAAAAGTCTTAGTTTTTCGAGGTAGAGCTGATTATGATAGTTACACCTGGGGTTGTGCAACATAACATAAAGTCAGTCCTAGGATGGGTCAATTTGTAATGTAGTGCTATTGAGCATCTATGAAACTATAGAGTGTTTACAATCAAAAGTTTCAGTTTTTTGAGGTGGAGATGATAGTGACATCCACACTTGAGTTCTCTGTAGCATATTAGAAAGTCCTTATTAAGAAAGCCTTGTAAGTCCAAGGATGGGATAATGAGCCACATGTTGTGAGACCTCTTTGAGAAGGAGGATATCCACTTCATGTGAGATCCTTATGCCTTTGTAGACCAGTCCCAGCTTAGGAGAATGAAGTCTTTGCAAACAAGAAATAATGAAGCAGTTCATGGATTAAAGATCCAAATGGATCCAAAAAGGCCAAAAATTGAAAGTTCTCGGATTCAGATGAAACCAACGCCATCGTGTAGTTCTCGTAGTGCCAATTCTGACAGTATATTCTTTTTCGAAAATGGACTCTGTATGGTGAAGTTATCGCGATCTGAAGTTTTTCCCAAACATGCAAAAAAGTCAAAGTCAAAGTGAACAGTATGTATTGTTGACATCAACATGAAATGGTAGATGACATCAACATGACATCATGATGACATGGCAGCACCAGAGGCTGACACGTTGCATGCATATTTGGTGTTTCCAGGGCTGAGTTGGCACTGTATAGAATTGACACGTGGACTGTATGGACGCTAACGTGGTAGTCTATATGATGACGTGGCCTAGTGATAGTTCAACATGTGGCTGTATGGATTGACATGTGGTAGTGAGCTGGTAGTGATGTGTCTTCCTCCGGGTGTGACACGTGGCAGATAGGATGACGTGGTATGCTGACTCGACAAATCGGTTAGTGGTTGACTGGGCAGATGATGAGACTCCAACAAATCATATGGTGACACGTGGCCCAATCATAGGGCACCACGTGGCACCCTGGATCAGGCCAATAAGGCTGGGTCAAAATTTTATTTGGTCTCCATCGGTTTCAAACCTCTGACCTCCACTTTAGCAACGACCTAACCATTGGGCACCAACCAATCTAGCTATCATATGACTTGTTATGTGATATGGCATATAATAGTTTTATTATGGTTCAAAGCGGAGTATGGGGGATAAGCACCCGGTCATATGACTAGGAACCATGGGCCAAAACTTCAGTGCCTATCACACTAGCCCGAGGACACATGGATCCATGCGACAATTAAAGAAGACAACTTATGCAAGCAATACACCTATGATTGTACCAAATGAAGCAGTTGATCTTAAGCAAGAAAGTAAAATGGTCGTAGCATGTAGATCTAGCCATACTTTGCTTCAAGATGAGTTTTTTTTTTATGTAGACTTGCAGAGAATAAAAAACATGTTGGTTCATTTTCAATCATGTTTCTGATACGGTTATCACTGCTAATGTTTTCTACATGCATGGTAGTGGGCTCAGAAAGATGTGAACAAATGCAAATGGCTAACAATATGTGCTTAATTATCATGGTTAGTTTGCAATTGATTATGATGCAAGAGGTGCACATGACAAATTTGATAGACAAAGGACAAGTGGGGAGGCCTATCCCGCACTTGATGTCTGGTTAATATCCTTTTGGAGGACCAAAAGGTGTCAATGGGGAGGTGTGATCCAAATGGATCCAAAAAGGCCAAAAATTCAAAGTTCTCATATTCAGACAAAACCAACACCATCCCATAGTTCTCATCATGCCGATTCCGACAATCTATTCTTTTTTAAAAATGGACTCCGTATGGCGAAGTTATCATAATCTGAAGTTTTTCCCAAATAGAAAAAAAAGTCAAAATCAACAGTCAATAGTCCATGCTGCTGACGTCAATATGAAATGGCAGATGATGTCATCATGTTGATGTGGCAACACCAGAGGTTAACACATGGCAACACTAGAGGCTGGCATGTGGCATGCATATTTGGCATTTTTAGGGTTGAGTTGGCACGGTACAGAATTGGCATGTGCACTGTATGGACGTTGACATGGCAGTCCATACGATGACATGGCCCAGTGACAGTTCGACAAGTGGTTGTACAGATTGACAAGTGGTAGTGAGCTGGCAGTGATGTGTCTTCCTCCGGGTGTGACACATGGCAGACAGGCTGACGTGGTATGTTGACTCGACAACTTGGTTGGCGGTTGTCTGGGTAGATGACGGGGCTCTGGAAAATCATGTGGTGACATGTGGCCCAATCATGGGGTGCCACGTGGCACCCTGGATCAGGCCAATAAGGCCGGGTCAATTTTTTTTTTGGTCTCCATCGGTTTCGAACCTCCAACCTCCACTCAAGCAATGAACTAACCATTGGGCGCCAACCAATCCATCTATCATATGACTTGTTATGTGATATGGCATTTAACAGTTTTATTATGGTTCAAAGCGAAGTATGGGGGATAAGCGCCCGGTCGGTGGGGCTAGCTTGCCGACCAAGGTGTGTATGACCAGGATTTGTGGGCCAAAACTTCAGTGCCTGTCACACTAGCCCGAGGACACATGGATCCATGTGACTAGGGGCCTGAAGGAAAAGGGGCACATGCCTATTATTATTCCAGAAATGGGTTTTTAACTTTAGAAATTGGATTTTTTCATATATTTATACCATTTTAAAGGGGATTTGCCCATTTTTTGAGGATCTGGAGCCCAAATTGAGGTCAGATCTTGGGAAAAAGTTGGGATGTAACCCCCAGCTCAAATCCTATATAAATCCAACATTTTTTCCATGGAAAACAAGTTCAGAACATGAGAATGATGAAGAATTAGTGAAGTCCAAGCCATTTTTATGCAGGGAAGCCATGAGAATAATTGAGCTTTGGAGGCCATTTGTGGGATTTCTACTCCACCTTTTTCAGTGTTGTCTATTGCATTGAGTTCCTAAGACAGAGGAAAACATTGTTGTGTCAGTCAGAGAACAAATTGATGTAATTATGATGTATTTTTGAAGCATTGAAGATTAATAAGAAAGCCTCCCCCACTAAGACAAAGGCCGAGAGACGAAGGTGAATTTTCTGAACTCCATTATCAAGTTTTGGTGTTATGGTTTTCCGTTCTTTATGTTCATTTTATGTTTTGTATTCTTTATGATGGTTGCAACATTCTTTCATTAAAAACTCCTCCTTATTCTCTTTAATTTATGAATGGTAAATCAACTCATGCAAAATACTTAACCAAGTCATTTAAAAGATCATTTCAGATCAAGAGGTATTAGAGCAGGTTGACATTTGGTTGTTTTGAGTATACATGATCACTAGGGAAAAGCTAAGGCATGGTGAAGGAGAGCTTGTAGAAGGAGATCCTGAGATTGGATCAAGAAAGAGGACATCTCAAAGTGATAAGATGGCATTGGAAGAAGGACTTTCTCAAAACGAAAGAGAGTTTCAAAAAACTTTTTTTGCCATGTTAGAGATGGTAAATGTATTGTATTATGATTTGGAATGGAAGAGACATGTTCAAAAGGAATCTTCAAAGCAATACAAAAGTGAAGAAGGAGAGGACCCTCCAAAACCTCCTCCTTCACCTCCATCTTCTTCTTATTCTTCAAGTACAAGTTCAAATCCTACCTCTGCAGGAAAACATTCTCATAAACATAAGTCTGACATGCCATTACTTAAACTTGATGTGAAATTTGAGTTTCCCATGTATAATGGAGAAGTCAATGTGAAGAAAATTCATAATTGGGTCAGACAGATGGAGGTATATTGCAGTGTGCAACAAATCAATGATGAGGCAACCAAGATTAAATTGGCATCGCTTCGTCTTGCAAGCACAACATTCATATGGTGGCAGAGTAAGTTGCAACATGGTACTCAGGGAATTTGTAATGTATTTCTATCATGGGAAGATTTTATTTTTGCACTTAGAAAACAATTCTATCCTTTGGGGTATAAGAAGAAGTCTTTAATTGAATGACAAAGTCTTAAATTAAAAAAAGAACAATTGGTGCAAGAATACGTAGAGGAAATTCGTAAGATGGTTTTGATGTTAAATATTCCATTACATACACAAGAAACTCTTATGAAGTATATAGGAGGTTTGCCTGCATATATTTGTAATACAATGTTTATGTCTGGACCTACTAATATTGATGAGGTTTCTATTCAAGCGATGTATATTGAAGCAGGGAAAACTAGAGTTGGTGTATAAGGGGAATCATCTTCAAAGAAGGAAGGCAAAGGAAAAGGGAATAGGAAGAAAGAAAAATCAGCGACAGTGAAGGAAGAGAATCTCTCTTGCAAGMATTTCAAGAAAGAAGGGCACGATGATGAACATTGATGGCAATTGCACCTAGAGAAGAAACCAAAGTGGTTCAAAGAAAGGAAAGGGAGGCAAAAAGTTGCGGCAGCAACACAACCAACAGACTTKGGGTCAGATTYAGGGGATGAAACTAAAATCACAGTAGTTGGTTTGTCAGGTAAAATTGGTGATGGTTATGATTCTAGAAGTGAATTGTTTCATATAAGGGTCATTATGAAACATACCAAGATCGACACTTTGTTAGATATCATATCTCAAGCTAACTTAATTTCAGAAGAAGTGGTTAAGCAATTGGGATTAAAAACTAAGATGTATCACAAACCCTATTCACTAAATTGGATAATTAAAAACCACAAATTGCCCATAACAAATCAATGTGTCATAAAGTTTGCAATTACATCTAAGTTTCTGGATGAAGTAATATGCGATGTGGTACTGCTAGAAGCATGTGGAATGGTCTTAGGTAGCCCTTATTTATATGATCGCAAAGCAATCTTCTTCAAGGAACATAATCAATATCACTTAACTAAAGAAGGGACAAAATATGTTGTGCATGCTCATCATGTCAAAGGGAATCAATCTTTTTTTTCAATGGAACAATTAAATAAAGCAGCTTATGCAAGAAATACAACTATGATTGTAACAAATGAAGCAATTGATCTTAAGCAAGAAAGTAAAATGGTCGTAGAATGTAGATCTAGCCATACTTTGCTTCAAGATGGGTTTTTGTTGTGCAGACCTGTAAAGAAGAACATACATGTTGGTTCATTTTCAATCATGTTTCTGATATGGTTATTGTTGCTAATGTTTTCTACATGGATGGTTGTGGGTTCAAAAAGATGTGAAAAAATGCAAATGGCTAACAATATGTGTTAAGTTATCATGGTTGTTTTTCAATTGATTATGATCCAACGGGTGCACAAGAAAGATTTGATAGACAAAGGACAAGTGGGGAGGCCTATCCCGCACTTGATGTTTGGTTAATATCCTTTTGGAGGACTAAAAGGTATCAGTGGGGAGGTGCGATCCAAATGGATCCAAAAAGGCCAAAAATTCAAAGTTCTCAGATTCA
>JASDQU010589386.1:31718-46287 GCA_032191745.1 Picea mariana | reverse complement strand
AGATTGCAGCACATCTCACTGCTCTCCTCAAAAATAAGTCTTTCACTTGGACTCGAACCATTGCTCAAGCTTTTCAAACCTTGAAAATGGCCATGTGCACCACTCCAATCCTCGCCCTTCCCGATATCACAAATACCTTTGTGTTGGAATGTGATGCCTCAGGGAAATGAATTGGTGTTGTCCTTATGCAAGAGGGTCGACCTTTGGCCTTTACCAGCAAGCAACTATCTGAAAGAAATCTGGGCAAATCCATCTATGAAAAGGAAATGTTGGCTATTATTCATGTCGTTGATCTGCGGTGCCCTTATCTATTGGGGCAATGTTTCCAAATTAAGACAGACGATCAAATCCTCAAGTATTTTCAGGAACAACTCATTTCCTCCCCAGAACAACAAAAATGGGTCACTAAGCTCTTTGGATATGATTATGAGATCATTTACAAGAAAGGCAAAGACAATGTGGTTGTGGATGCACTTTCCCAGAAACATGAAGATGAAGGATCCCTTTTTTCTCTTTCATTCATTGTACCAGATTGGCTCCAAGCCGTTCGCCAGGAATGGCTACAAGATCCCAAAAGTTCGTATCTGATCTAAAAATTGCAGTCCAATGCTCCAACTTCCCCAAGGTACTCTTGGCTCCATGATGAACTTCGATACAAAGGTTGTTTGTATTTAAGTAAACAATCAAAGCTTAAATAAACAGAACTTTTTGAGCTTCATGCTACACCCACAGCAGGGCACTCCAGGTTCACCAAAACCTATGACAAGGTCAAACGTTCCCTTTTCTGGGATGGTATGAAACAAGACATTCATAATTTTGTCGTTGAATGTGATGTGTGTCAACGCAACAAGGGAGAAACAGTCAAATCTCCAGGCACACTACAACCGCTCCCGATTCCACCTACTATTTGGAAGGATATCTCTATGGATTTTATTACCGGCTTACCCAAATTAGGAAATAAATCAGTCATCATGGTGATTGTTGATCAGCTATCCAAGTATGATCATTTATGCACCCTTCAACATTCGTTTACAACATCCACGGTGGCTCAAAGTTTCATGGATCAGGTCTTCAAGCTTCATGGCATGCCACACTCTATTGTTTCTNCCAAATTAAGACAGACCATCAAAGCCTCGAGTATTTTCTGGAACAATACATTTCCTCCCTAGAGCAACAAAAATGGGCGACTAAACTCTTTGGATATGATTATGAGATCATTTATAAGAAAGGAAAAGACAATGTGGTTGTGGATGCACTTTCTCGAAAATATGAAGATGAAGGATCCCTTTTTTCTCTTTCATTCATTGTACTAGATTGGCTTCAAGCCGTTCACCAGGAATGGCTACAAGACCCCAAAAGTTCATAGTTGATCCAACAATTGTAGTCCAATGCTCCAGCTTCCCCAGGGTACTCTTGGCTCCATGAGGAACTTCGATACAAAGGCTGTTTGTATTTAAGTAAAAAATCAAAGCTTAAATCCACGGTACTTTTTGAGCTTCATGCTACACCCACAACAGGGCACTCCGGGTTCACCAAAACCTATTACAGGGTCAAACGTTCCTTTTTCTGGGATGGTATGAAACAGGACATTCGTAACTTTGTAGCTGAATGTGAATTGTGTCAACGCAACAAGGGAGAAACATTCAAATCGTCGGGCACACTACAACCGCTGTCAATTCCACCTGCTATTTGGAAGGATATCTCTATGGATTTTATTACCGGCTTACCCAAATCGGGAAATAAATCCGTCATCATGGTGGTTGTTGTCGCCTTTCCAAGTATGCTCATTTTTGTGCCCTTCAACACCCATTTACAACATCCACGGTGGCTCAAATCTTCATGGATTAGGTCTTCAAGCTTCATGGCATGCCACACTCTATTGTTTCTGATCGCGACCCAACTTTCAGAAGCAATTTTTGGCAAGAACTGTTCAAGATACAAGGCATAGAATTGCATCTCATCACAGCTTATCATCCCTAGAATGATGGCCAAACGAAAGTTGTCAACAAGTGTTTGGAAACATATTTGAGGTGTTTTTCCTCAGAAAAGAAAAATCAGTGGGCTCAATGGTTACCCCTAGTTGAATGGTGGTACAACACTTCATACCATACAGTTACACGCATGACTCCTTTTGAAGCGGTATATGGACAGAAGCCACCTTTAGTTCTCTCATACTTACCGGGTGCCTCGAAGGTCTAGGTAGTTGACCTAACACTTACATCTCGAGAGGCCTTTCTCCATACCCTCAAAGAGAATTTGGTCATGGCACAAAATCGCATGAAGAAACAAGCAGATCAAGGTCGCTCTGAACGTCAATTTGCAGAAGGGGATCAGGTGTTTCTTCAACTGCAACCTTACAAGCAAACTTCCCTCAAGGTCGAGCATTGTCAGAAGCTAGCGCCCAAATTTTATGGTCCTTATACCATGCTCAAGAATGTGGGACAAGTCACCTATCAGTTAGCTTTGCCTAGCCATTCGAAGCTACATCCTGTTTTTCATGTTTCATGCTTAAAGAAGGTGATTGGAGCTAAGTGCCAAATTCAAACCAACCTTCCAGAGTTAGCTGAAGAAGGATCCATTTGGATACAACCAGAAGTAGTTTTGGACCAGTGTGAGCATCGCCTACATCAGAGAACCATCAAGGAAGTGCTAGTCCATTGGAAAGATACAACTCCAGCAGACACCACTTGGGAACTAGCTACCATTCTGCAGCAATTTCCTCATCTCAAGCATTGAGGACAAGGCTGTTTTTAAGGGGACAGAGATGTTAGGGTCCTAACCTGCACATAGGTAGAACAATATATTTGGATGTAATAAAGGTCAATATTAATAATGCCTTTCAATAAAATAGAATAAGGCGGATGTAAGAAGACCTAATAGAATCTTCCGCTTCTAGAAGGATCTTCCTCTAGATGCTTCTTTTTAGTATAAATAGGAGTTGAGGGTATGAGAACCCTAGCTTGGATATTATTGTAATAGAGATCTGTTCAACTGGAGGTTGCCCCCTCGAAGAGGCCCGTGAACATTGCTTTCAGATTCAAAGTGTTATTTCTGTTGTTATTCTTATATCATTTCAGTGTTATTGTGGTGAATATTCTAGTTATATTGTTGTTATTCTGCCATTACTAGCATTTTGTTTATGTTCTGCATACATTTTATATCTAGTATATTACAGTTAAAATCCAATGGGTAGGATGAAATCCAAACCATAGTATTGTGGGGAGGCTACGTGGTAGAAAGAAATGCATTTCGGGCTCGAAAGCGGTGTGGGACCAAACCGCTTTCGATGGCCCCAAAGTCACGTGCTCTTACAGGGCCATATCAAATGGTAGCACATGGCTACCCCCTAATAGACAAATAATATTATGATCCCGAGGAGGGCTCAGTCAATGAACAAGGATTGACTTTACGCCACCTTCTTATTCAACACCCAATTTATGAGCGACACGTGGCTGCAAAAGCAAGGCTTCCTAGATCACATATCACGACCAGATCGACGACCACATTTCATTGCGGGGACGAAACATGCTTGAAAAATAAAATCCTTGAGTAGTCCCGCAATTGAAACCATGATATAAAAAAAGAGCTACGTGGTAGAAGGTGGTGAATTGTGGGCTCAAAAGCAATGTGGATCCAAACCTCCTTTGACGACCCTACAATCACGTGCTTATATAACACAAAATATGACAGCAGCATGTGGTCGTCCCCTAGTTGTTCGATCGTGCTCCAATCCTGATAAAGATCCAGTTAATGAAAAAGGACCGGTAGCTGAAACCTCACCTCAATCCATCAATAGGAAGTGTGAAAGCCATGGCCGAGGAGACAAAGATGTCAACCCAAGGTACCACAATGGACTATTTCTTCTTGCAGACCCATATTGGTCTGAGCTTGCATCTGACAGGAGGAAAAACACATAGTTTGACAGAAGGATGCATAGATGAAATATTTGAATGAGATGGCCAGATCACACTCCTGGAATTTGTAGAATGACCTGATTATAAATAGATGAGTTCAATATTTTGTTAAAGGGGGTTTTTTAGAGGCTCGAGAGATGAGAGAGTTTTAGGAGTAGGGCTCTATATTTTTCAGTTTGTAAGCATGAGGGATTGGATTGTAAATATTATGTTATTGAAGATTCCTTTGAGTTGTTTTTATTCGACTGTCTTCTTAGTTTACATGTTTTTCTTGTTTGGATGTAATCTCTTTGATCTATGGATTCCAGAGGCAGTAGAGGATCTGTTGTCATCTTGCCCATGTTTCATCGTTTATCACTCAGACACATTATGTATTCTTTCTCCTCATCACCACATAAATCATTTTGTCTGATAGGTAGTTTAAATGCCTTTGTTATTCACGATACTTATGACTCCATAACCCAACAGTCCCAACTGATCTGCAGTTACTTATGTTATCATTTCCTCTCCCTACAATCTTACTAATCCACCTACTCAAACCATTTCAACACATTTACATTTTGAAGGGTACTGGGCTTGTCCTCTTGTAGTATAAGGGTGATTCTCAGTGCTAAC
This sequence comes from Picea mariana, assembly GCA_032191745.1. Taxonomy (NCBI): domain Eukaryota; kingdom Viridiplantae; phylum Streptophyta; class Pinopsida; order Pinales; family Pinaceae; genus Picea; species Picea mariana. Next base: position 41,758 of record JASDQU010589386.1, on the reverse strand, counting down.
ATTCATGGTGTCGTTGTTGGGGAAGGAAGTGGATATATATTCCTTGGGAGAATGACAACAAACAGATCCAGTTTTAGATGGCGACTCCATTGTTCTAAAATCTATTGGCAACTCCACTGGTTTTCAATGGACAAGATTTTATCTCAGAAGTATGATTTATGTGATTTTTCAAAGATAGTTGGTTTCCCTAATCCAATGCCTAGTAGAGATGAATGGGAAAGTAACCTTCCTAAATTTCAAGGAGAAGAGTGGGAGGAACCATATGAACACTTGATGGATTTTCATGATTTTATTCATCAACTTCATATCGTGCATGAAGATGTTTAGATAAATCTTTTCAGGTATTCATTAGAGGGGATTGCTCGCAATTGGTGCAGATATCTTCCAGTTGCAAGTATCATCTCTTTGACAGGATTTCATACAGCTTTCAATTCCTTTTGTAAAGAATATTTTCTAGTTGAACGTCTTTTTGAGGGATGTTGTTATTAGTTTTCTTTACTCCATAAAGATTCTTCTAGTCATGAAATCCCGATTTGTGATGAATAATTTATTATAGAAAAAAGTATTTGCCATGAAGATCAAGAGGTGTTGAATGATATTCATTATGTTAACAATAACACAGAAACATCTGGCATCATATCAGATGTATCTATTGTTTTAAATGTTCATGAAGATCAACATATCTCTTTTGAATATTCTGATGACGAAGAGAAAGTGTATTCTGTTGTAGATATTTCTCCTAACTACGAAGCTGAGATAGATGATAAGCTAGTTAAAAGAACTAGGGAATAATTCTCTCTATTTTTTCCTAGCTTTTCAGAATTGAAGGTAGATTGTTTTTTCTTCTCTTATCGAGAAAATGTAGAGTATATTCCTGTCCTTGAAAAAGATGTTTTAGGCAGCCCTGCTTGTGATGAAGAAGTTGTTTCAAATGCTGACCAAAAAAAACCAAATTTTGATGAATATCCTAGTGAAGATGATGAAGAGAAGAGTTTTTTCATGGCTTCTTTGGAACCTTGTAGCATGGTTCATGTGTATGATAATTATGAACCTAATCATCGGGAGGGCCATGAAGGAGAAAATGAATAGATGAATGTGTAACTCATCTCATGTCCAGCACTGGTAAATGAACAAATATCGCTTGGGATTAACCAATCTGCATCAATCCTTTACCCACTTGTACATACTAAGAAAATCAAACAATAGGTAATCAATGATTCAATGAAGGAGGTAACTTATTACCAGTTTAGTGTGCCTTATTATAAATTTTATGACCCTGTAGGGTTATATATGGAGTTGAGTTTTCCAAAAGCATTGGAGCCTGCAAAATTATTCATCTTATCATCATTTGGGGGTATTGTCAGTGTTCCAAAACATGTTTTCATTATGCTTTCATACTTCCCTTACCTTTTGTGGATCATTTGCAGTGAAAAGAAGAATTATATTACCAAATATCCTGGGTGGCTATGGTGGAAGTTTGCTTTCACCTAGCACATTGTAAAAAATTAGTTAGTCTAGGATTGTACATAAATAAACTCCTTCTGGAGCACATATGTTTGTTTTATTTTTGTAATTAGAATAATGTACATATCATCCTATGGTACTCAATAGGATGTATTTGAGTTCGAATCCACAACCCAAAGGCTAAGGAACTAGAACTGTGTGTTCTTGGCACCTCGTAGGGAGCATGTCATCCCTTGTGGAGCCAAATGTTATCACATAAAGTTTCCCAGGGTCACAGTTAACATCCATAGGTACAGGCAAGCATGCGAGTGTAGTTTGCAACAAAAAAAATCCACTGTGCATTTGGATTTGCTATCATCTCTAGAAACAGTTGGAGGGTTTCCATAATTGGAAGGAAGATAAAACTTTGGTGGGACGCTAAAATAACCGGCGTGCCCAGATCACAGATCACGATCGGATCGATGACCACTAGTCATTTCGATGCCACAAACTGCACGAGCGTTAAAATACGAAGGGCGGGCCGAAATCCAAACCATGGTATTGCGGGGAGGCTTCGTGGTAGAAAGCAGTGCATTTAGGGCCCGAAAGCGGTTTGGGACCAAACCGCTTTCGACAGCCCCAAAATCACGTGCTCTTACAGGGTCGTATCAAACAGTAGCACGTGGTCGCCCCCTAATAGACAAATCATATCCAAAACCCGAGGAGGGTTCAGCCATTGAACAAGGATTGACTTTGCGGCCTCGAAGCCACGTACTTATTCAATGCCAAATCCATGAGCGACGCGTGGCAAAAAAAGAAGGGCTTCCCAGATCGCAGATCACGACCAGATCGATGACCATGTTTCATTGCAGGGATGAAACATGATCAAACGATAAAATATTTGAGTGGTCCCACAATTGAAACCCTGGTATAACGAAAGAGCTACATGGTGGAAGGTGGTGAATTGAGGGCTCAAAAGCGGTGTGGATCCAAACCACCTTTGACATCCCCGCAATCACGTGCTTATATAACGTCAAATCTGACAACAACACGTGATCGCCCCCTAGTCATCCGACCGTGCTCAAATCCAGATAAAGATCCAGTTAATGAAAAAAGGACTAGTAGTTGAAACCTCAACTCAGTCCATCAATAGAAAGTGTGAAATCCATGGTCGAGGAGACAGAGATGTCAGCCCGAGGTACCACGATGGACAATTTCTTCTTGCAGAACCATACTGGTTTGAGCTTGCATCTGACATAAGGAAACACACACAGTCTGACATAAGGATGTGTAGAATAAATCTTTGAATGAGATGGCCAGATCACACTCCTGGAACTTATATACTGACCTGATTATAAATATATGAGTTCAATATTTTGTAAAGGGGTTTTTTTAGAGGCTGGAGAGCCGAGAGAGTTTTAGGAGAAGGGCTTTGTATTTTTCATTTTGTAAGCCTGAGGGCTTGGATTGTAAATATTATGTTATTGAAGATTCCTTTGAGTTTTTTTTATCAGACTATCTTCTTAGTTTACATGTTGTTTTGTTTTTCTTGTCTGGATGTAATATCTTTGATCTATGGATTCTTGAGGTGGTAGAAAATCTGCTGTCATCTTTCCCATGTTTCATTGTTTATCACTCAGACACATTCTTTCTTCTTTCTTCTCATCACCACATAAATCCTTTTGTCTGATAGGCAGTTTAAACTCCTTCATTATTCATGATACTTATGACTCCATAGCCCAACGGTCCCAACTGATTTGTAGTTACTTTTGTTATCTTTTCCTCTCCTCACAGTCTTACTAATCCACCTACTCAACCCATTTCAACACATTTACATTTTGATGGGTATTGGGCTTATCCTCTTGTAGTCCGAGGGTGATTTTCAATTCTACACTAACTAAGACAATCCAGCTGCATCAAAAAGATTGGGCAAACATGATTTTGGAAGCAATGTGGGCTTATAGAACCACATGGACAAATACCACAGGATTTACTCCATATGGGTTAGTGTATGGAAAGCATGTTATTCTTACCATTGAGCTTCAAGTGAAAACCTTTAGGATAACTGTACAACTGGGCATAGATTTATCATATGCCCAGAAATAGACAATAGTCCAACTCAATGAGTTGGATGAAATTAGGCAAGATGTAGTTCATCACACTATTCTGGTACAGGAACAAAGAGCTCAATGTCATGATAAATTCATCAAGAAGAAAGTTTTCAAGCCCGGTTATTGGGCCCTCCTTTTTTATTCTCAGTTTAATAATTTCAGAGGAAAAAATACTACAAGATGGTTTGGGCCTTACGAAATTGAGACCGTCTTCAACAATGGATCGGTCGGGATAACAACAATTGACGACCAACAACATTCTTTTGTGGTCAATGGCCATCGGATGAGGTTGTATCACAAGCCAATGTCTAAGGATAACTTCATACAAGATATTTTGCAGCAGTATGAAATGGAGGTAGTGAGTAGGGTGTCTCCTTCTCCCTCTCCCACCTTTGTTTGAATATGTTCCTTTCAGCTTTCTAAATGTATGTACATAAAAAAATTAAAAAAAGAAAAATAATAATAAAAAAAGAAAAATAAAATAAAACAAATAAATAGTCTAGCTATGAAAATTAGTTTATGGACGTGGTTAGACAAGGACATGTTTGAAAACCATCTTGCTAGCAGATTAGCCTAGAATAAAAACAAATTCTCTCAATTGTCAGACCTTACTACATGCTCTTCAAATCATTTTGTTTGCTCTCGCGTCAAATGATGAGGGATGCATTAAGGCTCTCCTTCTGACAACTTTTCCTCCATTGAATTCATCACATCATCCAGGTGATCAAAGTCAGATATTTGGATGGTACCTAGGGGCTTGCATACATTACTGGCAAGTTTCCTCGTTGACAACAGTGGGGATTCATTAATGCCTCCTATTTGTTATATCTTGCAGGACATTGTACATCATCTCATTAATTCATTCCCAACAAGTTGTACCAGTGGAACCTTGACTCTCATCGTCATCAAAGGTGAATGGTCTCACATTGGTTAACAACTTTCATTAATGGTTGGTAATCTAATGAATTCCATCCATGTTCGACGACAATACATCTTTCACATGGATGGATTTGCTCTATAGGTTCAGGTTATGGTGAAGAAAACTTAGTTATGTTCTAGATGACAGTTTTCAAAAGTCAGGGTGAATAAAAAGGAAGTTGGCTACAAGGCAGTTGCGACAATTCAAATTGTCTTAAAAAGAGGGGGTTGTTTTCCTTCTTAGTACATTTTTTGCTAAAAGGTGAGACTTATTCCTCGATACAGAAATTGGGACATGGTTTGTATCCAGCTATCCATCCCTTGTTTCTTCACTTCCATTGTAGTTATTTCCATCACCACCAAAATGATAGTTTGACATCAACAATTCTATTCTTTTCTTGGTTTTCAATTTCAAATTCCAACATTTCCAATAAGTTCAGAGTTCCTTAAGTTTTCAAATATTCTTTGAACCAGTTTGAGTTAAATTTGTACATAATATTTTACAACATTACATTTATAAGTTACAGAGCAAAGCAATAGCATGTTTAGGGCATCAGTGGAGAAAAACAATACTCTGCAGTATTCCCGCACCAACACAAGAATTGTACTACACGCTCTGGAATACTGTGACCACATTTTAAAAGAAAATTTTGAATAGAACAGAGTATGATCTCCTCCTTCAATTTTGGGCATCTATAACATTGACACGACAACAACATCAATATCATCATCATCACTTCCGGTATCCACATGAATTTTGCATCTATAGTTAAAATGGGTAATGAATTTTTAAGGTAAGATTGCTTTTAGATTCTAGTTAGTTTATTAGGAACAAAGGATATCATTTTAACAACCTCTCATGACAATCTAACTCATCCTTATTACTTAGCTTTTAAATTTCGTTCACCCATGTATTATGCGATCATTAAAGCTATAATTTATATGCACAACATAACGTTGGCCACTCCTATATTTCTTGTCGTACGAATCGTATCTCTATTCTCCCACATCCCCCACTCATATACATTATCTCTATTCCATGATTGATTGATTCGTTCAAAAAGCTCAAATTCATGCAAAGCTCCACTTCCTCCATGACATTAGTGTTGATTTTCTCATGAGGGAAACCATAAATGTTTCAATGATTCCCATTATGTTTGCATGAATTTAAATTATTATTCCCGTACCGAGTCGACTCACAATCATTACCACGAAGGGAACTCATATAACTCCATTGCGAAGTTGAATGGTGCACCACAATGATTCCAAATGTGGCTAAAGCCATTATCTTGATCACCATTCACTCTGTAGCCAACCAATGTTGATTACCAAAACCCTGTACGTTTAAATCGCCACTCTTTTGAGAGATTATCCACATTCATAGATCACACCCTCCTTGTTCCTTTGAGTGTTATTTAATTTGGCTTTGGTAAAACCTTCATTTAGACCCACATTCCAGGATGGTCATAGATCGCCATGAACCCATATCTCGAAAAGAAATTGAAGCTATACCTGAGTATCATAAGTGCAAGAAAGTGTTTAAGGAAGCAGGCTGGCATCTCTTCTTCGCCAAATTTCGGGGTTTTAATGACAGGGTTTCCCTTCAGTTTGCGCAGATTTTTAATGGGTGATTGGCTAGGGTCGTGGATTTGGAAATATAAGTTACATATGAAACCCAAGCCAATGTCATAGGTCTCCCCAGGAGTAGATAATATTGGTTCAAGAAATTGATACTTGGCACAGACATTTGCAACCGGTTTCTAAAGGTGGAGTATCAAAATGTGACTTGGGCAAAGGGGGTCCCAAGGGAATACATTTTGGATGATTGGAAAGCACCATTGGAAATCTTGCAAAGGTACTTAACCTGTGAGGGAAGGTATGCCCTCACATACCAATATCATGTTTGAATTTTACTACATTTTGAAGCCAAAGAACTGATAAATTTCCCTTATTATCTGTGCAAGAGTCTAGAAAATATGTCTAAGATGGTAAGAAGGAATAGTCGAAACCCTCAAAGTAGCCCTTACCATCATGTATTAATTAAAATATTAGTATAAGTCGAGGTCTGTAAAAGAAATAAAACATGTGATCAGTTCTTGGGTGAGAATGCATTCATAGACTAGATACCTATGGAAGTGGAAGAGGAACCAAGAAATTTGGGTAAACAATAAAAAAAGGAAATATCCAGGAATTGTAAGTTGGAAAAGAAGGCTACGATTTTCAAGGCATTGCTCGAAATCCCTCCAATTCGTAGGATCACTTGTAATATGGAGAAGTAAGCAGCCATGAAGATTGTTGTGCCAAAAAGGGGATTGCATGACAAAAAGAAGGATGGACTAGCCCCCATATACCCACAGGCTGCAAAAAACAAGGATATGATTCCTGTTGATGATGGGGACACCCTTCCCATCGCACAACTTTTTAGAGTTGTTAAACGACCCAAACCTATGGAACAATATCAACCATACACAACATTTGCAGGCCATACTGACAAACAAATGAATGATCCTCTCGAACCAGACACACTAGTAGAGACACAAGCACAATTTTCCATCCCCTCAGGTGAAGGGAGGGGTAATGATGGAATTTTAAAGGATTTACATCATCCTGTAGAAAGGAAGCAGAAGCATGGGACTCGAAAAACTCCCAGCATAGTCATTCCTGGACCTTCTAAGAAATAATCTGAAGATTACGAGGGTTCAAATGTCTTTATGGATGAGTATTTTATTGAAAACCCTTTGGAGAAGAAACTCAGGAAGAGAAGTAGGAAAATTAGAAATCTAGAACAAGAAGTCATGGAGTTGTTTGTTTTAAACAGGTCTATTGAAAGAGAAAATCAACAATTAAAAGGGAAGAGCAATAAATTTCAGGAAGAAATTGAGAAACTTCAATCATAGACTAAGAAAATCAACAAGAATATGCATAAATACTTCATCCAGAACAACCAAGGAGGAGTGACAGGTTGGAAAATAAGAACTCAAGCCTCATCTTACTGATCAACGCGACAAGGCTCTCTTAGTGGTTGAAGAGAATATATTTCAATTTTGGACAGTTTTGTGATATCTTTGCATAAGGACATGCAAATGATTAGGTGTGGGGATAATGTTGAGCTACCATTTTTTCACTCACCATACACTTCTTTCGGCCATTTATTCCCCACCTAAGCATCGAAATCCAACTCATTGTCTCTTACTTTTATCCTTTTTTCCCACCTAAGATCTTGATTTTAGCAAGAGGTAAAAGTTGTTTATTTTGGTATTTTCTGAGTTCTTAATGAATTAATTAGGATCCTTTAGATATGTTTTAGCAATGATGAAAGTATACTCACCTTTTTAATGTAACAATTGTTCCTTCTCTATTCTTGGCATTTCAATACCAACGCAGGTATTTCAATACCCGAGGTTGTGGCTTCTCCTATTTGCGTGTGCCCATAATGGATTTGACGATATGGGTATTGTTTGTGTGACCATCGAGATGGATGTTGACCATTTAATTTGCACCCAACATCCATATTCCTTACACGAGAATTCAAGACAACCTATTGGCATATCTTCCAGCGCAACATCAGATCAAGGTCGAGACTTAGAAGCAGTAACGATATCTAGTTTGTTGAGTCGATTTCCTAAGTTTGTAATATTGGATAAAGGAAATCATGGTCAGTGAGATCCCTCAGTTTGATAGCCATTTTTTATCCCCTAGTTCCACGAGAATAAGGGGGGACGATGTAATCTTATGAATGTTTATAAATTGATATATAGATGGTCTTTCTCTGTTAACAAGTTAGTAGACTTTTTGCTTAATATAATAGAAACTTGTGTTACTTATTTTCATACATTTGTCTTGTTCTCAATACTATGATGAATATGTTGTAATTTGGTTACATATTTCCACTTAATATCAATCCTGATTGTTCTATCTTGTTTGTATATCTGTGATTTATTGAATTCGTTCCCACTCACTACTTGGGAAGGCCAGGGCCCACCTCCCCTGGTAAGTTGAGTTACTTGTATAATATTTGTTCTTTATCTACTGTAATTGTGTTCATCTATAGATTTGCGTGGAGTGGTTTCTAAATTGCATATTTCATTTAAGTTCCTGCGTGCTCACTGCTCACAGTGGATTTATATGTGTTATAAATCAAACTACCCTTAATACAATGGAAGGTTTTCATACAAAAATATAGATGTATGAATGAGTGTTAATATTTGCATCTTCCTGAAGCATACCTCCTTCTTGTATAAGCTTGAAAGCCAAACATGTTTAAGGATTTATTGGTAGATTACACAACCACAAACATCTAATCTGAATATCTACACACTTGTTAATAAATCTAAAGCTCACATGATCAAACGACTGAACTGAATCAAGACACTAAAATTATCCATTGTGTGTGTGTTAACTTGGAATTGTATTAAAATAAGTTAAAGTGTTGACTCTGGTTAATAAAGATTTGTTTATGAGCAAATTCAAGACCTAGAATGAATGGCATGATCATATTGTAACTCTCATCTGCTTAAGGAGATGACTCTTTTTCTTATCTTGAATAAGAAGGATTAATATCAAGAATTTATAAAAGCTTTGTGATGACCTGGTCACATATCAAGAAACTTTAAATACTCCTTGATTGTTCAGAGATTGAATTGTATTCACAAAGGTTTCAATCGATACCTCCATATTATGATTCTATGGTATTAAGGGCATAGATCTTCAATTTATTAACATGAGCCTATCTCTGTGGTTTGAGTTTTCCTTCTTGATGAGTGTTGTGTGACCTCTAGAGGTGTTTCAGAAAAAGTAAAATGATATTTCAGGAGACAAGAGTTTAGTTTCAATGGTGTGCAAGTTGTGTATTTACATTCTTTGCTGGTAGCTATAAGTCTTCTTTATAGAGTAGTTTCATCATGTTGCTTCACCCGCCAATTGAAGTTTCAAGCTTTGTGTAAAGGCTTGTTTAGAGTCATTCCTCTACACTCTGACTTACTRTTTGTGTATATAAGAATGYAGTAGCACCATAGAGTATGTCCTACTTGTAGCGAAGTGAACATTTTAGGTTAAGGATAGGTTAGACATTGGGAATTACTCTCAAAGTTGGTTAGTCTTATTGTAGGTCAGTAACACGATTATATGAGGACTTGAGTGGATTCATATTGTTGACTGATACAGACACCTGCTTGGGTAATTGCTACTCTATTTTTTATCAATTTATTGTTTCTTTATTGTTTTGCTATAAGGTTGATTGCTTCCCACACATAGAATAGAATTTAGACATTTGAGATAGAAGAATGATCCTTTGGTTTGATTATTGATTAGTGATGTGGATTGTAATAGTGATTTGAGTTTGTTCTTTGGCAAGATGCTTTTTTATGTTAATGAATGATTGGTAGGTCACCTAGCTCTCTTGTTCCTTAAAAGACAAGGTAGGATACACGTATGTCGTTTTCCTGCACATACTATGCCTGCAGTTCATCAGTTCATGAACCTGGCTGACACTTATGTGGGACTTTATTACAACAATTAATTCTCCCAACAATGAGACAATATTTTTTTTATTTAAGCTATAAATATTAC
>JASDQU010589386.1:0-19018 GCA_032191745.1 Picea mariana | reverse complement strand
ATATCTCTCTAATATACTCAAATGTTTCCAACAATAGTACTTGGTTGATATTTCATAGCTCTTAGAAAAATAAAGCATACCCTTAACAATACTACTTGATTCCATGGTAAGCAAGAGTGATCTCCCCGAGTGTCATGCTTAGTGTACTATAGTGACAAATGGACAAATAGATTTTATAAGGGTGATTTTATGAGTGATTTTGGTTATACTTGATTGTACTCAAAAAATTGAATCCAAACAAATTGTGTTTATTGCATAATGAATGTACTGCTCACTAAGCATCTACAAAGATGTCCAACCACGTGACCCCACTTTATTCTCTATATGTATTATCCTTGATCATAATTTGACCCACTAAATGACAAATCTATTGGAACACATCTCTAGCTAAAAAAAATAAAAAAACCTAAGACAAAGTATTGGCACATGAAAGTGCTTTGATAAGACTTATAATGTACTTGAAAGTGCTTTGATAAGACTTGTAATGTACTAGACAAGTATTGGAACATGAAAGTGCTTTGATAAAACTTGTAATGTACTTAGTTAGAGGAATTTTCCTTGATCATAATTTAACCCACTAAATGACAAAACTTCATATAGATATTGGAACACATTTCTAAGTAAAAAAATGAAAAACCTAAAACAAAGTAGTATTGGCACATGAAAGTGCTTTGATAAGACTTGTAACTAGACAAGTACTGGCACATGAAAGTGCTTTGATAAGACTTGTAATGTACTTAGTTATAAGAAATTTCCTTGGTCATAATTTGACCCACTAAATCTCCATATAGATATTGGAACACATCTAAAAATAATAAAAAACCTAAGACAAAGCATTGGCACATGAAAGTGCTTTGATAAGAATTGTAATGTAGTTAGTTAGAGGAGAGATAATAGTAACAACGTATCAAACGTGACACACGTTGTTTGACTGATTATAGAAGGTAATTAACTCTTTTTTTTATGGATAAACATGGGAAATCATATCTCACATCTCTAATGATCGAATACCTAACTTCAATAGAAAATGGAAAAGTATGTACGTAAGTATCTAAGCATCAACATATTTAAATTCGATGTCATGGCAAAAAAATCCCAAGTAATGGTATCGAAATCTTTGGTGCCGGCCATGCGAGCAAATGAAAGTCCACCCCGGCTGTCTTCATCTTTTCCACGTGGGGGAAAGACACCTGTCCACGTGGGGAAAGACAAGAAAGTCCATCCATTCTGATCGTTGTCAGTGACGTCGCAATCTATGTTTCCATCAATGAAAACAGCATGAGCATTAACCGTTCATCGTGATCCGATATTTTTGTAAAAAGTCGATTCGATTGTTCAAAGTGATGCAATATTTTTGTAAAAAGTCGATCCAATTGTTCATTGTGATACTATATTTTTGTGAAAAGTCGATCCAATTTTTCATTGTGATACAACATTTTTGTATAAAGTCGATCCAATTTTTCATTGTGATACAATATTTTTGTAAAAAATTCGATCCTTATCCATCAGGTTGATTATAATAACATCATCGTGATAGTGTTTGAGGCAAAAAAAGGCTCCTTGTTCTCGCATTGGATCGAGAACTGGAGTTTTCATTTTTACAGAATGTCGAATCTAGGCAGCATGGAAGCTGGAATAGGAGGAGCATCGTGGTTTTCTGAACAAGATTGGGATCATATATTCAATAATCAGCTGCGTGCAGATTGGGATAGTAATACTGATATTCAATGTACAGCAGTAGAACAGTTGGACTTGGATTTGGATACAGCCGAATGGTCGTCATGGGAAGATTTAATCATCGACGACATCAATGGTTGCTCTGTTAATAATCTGTCGTTGCCAGCAGACTTGCAGGCAATCGAAGAGTATTTAATGGATGCAGAGCTGCAAGATGCCTTTACTGATATCGAGGAAGACCTAATATCGAGTCCTAGGAAAGATACAGACAGTACAGACCCAGTGACTCCTGAGCATCCTGATCTAATCGCTGGGGATCGACTGGTTTCTGACTATGCTGAGACAAACAGCAGCAGCAAATCAGAATCAATCGTGACAGACGAGGCAGGCTCGTCCTCTGTCGATGTTGATCATGGCAGTGTTGAATACAAAGGATTGAGGCTCCTGCATCTCTTGATAGCATGCGCAGAGGCAATGTCGCAGGGAGCAGAAGATCTGGTGGAGGTCATCCTCTGCAGGTTGCGAGGGCTCGTTTCTTCCACGGGCTCCACCATGGAAAGAGTGGCTTACTATCTCTTTGATGCTCTACTTCGCTCAAATGTGAATTCACTCGCCCATTTGGAACCCAATTGTAAGAGCACTAATGAGCATTTTCTGGGAGCTCTGAATCTGCTGCATACAGCTTATCCTTACATACGAATTCCTCACTTCACTGCTAACGAATGCATTTTGGAAGCAGTAGCGGCCGCTGGCGGTGCTAATAATRTGGGAATCCATATTATTGACTTCGATATCATGGAGGGCATGCAATGGCCGCCATTAATGGAGGCGTTGAGAAATAMTGATGTYGGTCACTTGAGAATCACAGCAATCAAATGGGCAGACGAGGAGGAGGAGGAGGAGGAGGAGGAGTGCCTGCTCTATTCTGGCCATACCGGAAGAAGGCTGTCGGAGTACGCAAGCTCTGCGGGGATCCCATTTTCATTCCAAGAAACGGATTTGAAAGGCCTGAAAGAGATCCTACCGTCCCAGGAGGGGGAGATTGTAATAGTGAACTGTATATGGCAATTGCCTCACATGCTCAATCTGAGAAATAAATCGCAGTTGCTGGAATTCCTCGTCGGCGCACGCCACCTSAATCCAGYGGCCGTTACGCTCGCTACGGGTTCCCATGGCATCGAGAGTGGGACTGCCAACTTCCTAGAGAGCTTCGTTCGTCRTTTGGAGGAGCTGTGCACCATTTTYGACTCGCTTGAAGCTGGACTACCAGAACATGGCCTTGCAAGAGCGATGGTGGAGCGCATATTCATTGGGCCGGCCATGTCAAAGAGAGTTATGAGTCATAGCCAAGAGGATACCACAGAATCCAACGTCGTGGACCTTCCGCTCAACTGTGGTTATGACGAATGTAGTATAAGCAGCAACAACATGAATTATGCAAAATATAATCTGCTGTGCAGCAGCAGCACCGGATCTTATGAAGTAGAATTGGTGGGTCATCATCGATTGGTTCTCAAATGGGCTTCTACTCCTTTGGTGTGGGTTTCTTCATGGAAATCACCCTCACCATAGGCATCTTGGCATCTTGTAAATATGCAAGCAATCCGTCACCACAGTTAGGTTATTTGGATAGCTTGAGCTGAGCTTCTCAAAAAATTAATATGCAAGCAAATTAATTTCCAAGTGCTTTAAGATATTCGGGAAATTTGTTGTATGTGTGTATATATATATATGTTTTCGTTTCCTTTATGAACTTCTGAACGGATTAATGAATTTTAAGGTTTTAAGAGTAAGCTAACTCAGAAGCAAAATTGAGTTTGAATTTTGTCAGATTTTCAAGAGTAGTCTGAGTTTTGCATGGATCAAAGTTTCATGCATTTCAAAACCTTATTACGCCGAAAGACGTACACCTATTGACAATGAGCACATTTAATAGGTTTTTAGTTCTTAATATGTTTTCTATGGACGAGATTAAATATGCCTAGAATATTAAAGTATCTTGGTGTTTCATGTTTCTGCTGGTTGACGTTTGGTGGCCCAGTTTCTGTGCTGGCATCACCAGCAGTAGCCAGTCAGGGATTTAAACTATCGTGGATTTTGTTTTAATATGCCTTTCGGCGTTAATCAGCCACCTAATTGTGGCTGTGCTAGTTTTAGAGGTTTTGCCCCATTTTAAACCAATCCAAATGCTCAGAAAATTCATCAGACTTTTAGATTGACCTGAAATTTAAAATGAGATACTCCATTTTTTTTATGAAATCACAATTTTATTATTTAAATTGCATTTTTGAATGTAGAAATAGCTTCATCATACTGAAAACCCTAAAACATTCGAATCATTCCAACTATACAGAAATAACTACTCCAATCTACAAATTCAACAATTTCTAACCAAATTTCAATGAAAAAATATCAAAAAACAAACAAAAGCTATAACAGTTAGATTAAGCGATCTATTACTTTTAATATTACTTTTAATAGGAGCTTCGAAATCAACGAATACTATTAAAAAATATAGAATGTGCTCCCTCTAAATCAAATTCAGTGCTCAGATTTATAATATAGAATGTGCTCCCTCTAAATCAAATTCAGTGCTCAGATTTAGTAGGTTAAACTCCGTGTGTTTACTAATACGGTTATTGAACATTACTATACTTGATTAAGATTAAGGTCAGTGCTCAGTTTTAATAGGTTAAACTCACTGTGTTTACTAATACAGTCATCGAAAAAAAAAAAAAATACAAGTAAACCTTTCAACAATTACTTAAGTAAGGGAGATCTACAGAAAGGACAACTCTTCTGCCTTTGGACATGAAGCCATTTCTTCAAACAAATTTCATGGTAAACGTGATAACAATTATTGAACAGCAGGACTCTCTCATCCATTGCAAACTCGCAGACAGCGTCGTCGTTTTTAAGTTCATCCCCCAATTCCTCCTGTATCACACCAAACATTTCCAACCGAAGCACTTGGCGCTGATCCGAACAGGATTTGACATTATATCTTGAAATATCCACACAATGAAATAAAAACCACCTTGGTGCTTAACGAGAAGTAGTGCAGTTGTAAATCTCTTTTTCCATTCAAATAAATTCTTTGCGACAGTTTCTGTAATTAAAATTTTAATTTCAATAATTTGTCAAAACTAGCCCAGCCAATTAAACCGTGGTTGATGAACGCCGAGAGGCCCTGCCAAAACGTCGTTGTCTATGTCGTCTGTCATTGTGCAGAACGTCAAAACATCCTCAACTATCTTGTGTTAAATATAATGTAACCTCAACAGTCTGACTACTGCCAGTTGTCCTGGCCAACTATACTTTCGTTTCTTTATTTGCTTGAGCCTATTTAGCTCAGCTCTTTTCCCTTTTCTCAATGTACTCTTTTCTCATATAGTCAATATATTGAATACGATTTATGCTCTGCTCTTTCTCTGTATTCTCTGCTTCTCATTTTATCATGGTATCAGAGCTTCAGACATAAGCCTCTTCACACAGACTGGAGAGCAGTCCTAAGTAGTGAAGAGCTTAAACTGTCAACGAGAGCACAGGACGCGAGATTCTTCACAGAGCTTGGAGAACAACGCGCAGTCCGAAATACGCTCTAAAGATCACTGCAAAAAACAAACACGAGGAAGTAGAGCGCAATACGCTCGAAAGAATCATGAGCATTTAAAGATTCGTGAAAGATTCACGAAGCAGAGTTGCAGAGAGCAAAAACAATTAAAGAATTCGTGAAATTCCATCTTACGGAGATAATTCTGCAAAGAGCGCCAAGGACAAGCCAAAGCAGGAAAGGACAAATAGAACAGCCGTAAGATTGGCCCTGCGAACAAATCTGAGCCATCGATCGAGTTCAGAAAGGACGAGGAGCGCACAGAAAAGGCAAAATATTTTCAGCCATCAGATCTAGTGCATATAGCTGACAACCGTTGGATCAAGCAAAGTTGCATGGAGGATAATGGAGGGACCATTCAACTCTCAAAGTGCAGGAGATTAAATCTGGACCATCAAATTTAGCGCAGAGGATTGATAGCCGTCGGATCCGGGAGAAAGTGCACGGGGCTTAATCCTCTAGAGTGCACAGGAGAAAAGCCAACTTGCGAAGTCGCGAAATCCTGAAATCGTTGGGACCATCCATCAAGGAGGACATGTGGCGAAATCTCGGCATTTCGCTGACTCGCAGGGAGTAAAGGTGAGAGCACACTGCAGTGAGAATTCACAAATCACGAAATCACGACTCGATCTGAGCCGTTGGATCGAGAAAGATCATGAGTCGTCGATCTGACGCAATCGAGAAATCGAGAATTAGGAGGACAGAGGTGCGCCATCCTCCAAGGTCGCAAACCCCGACTCGATCGCAACTGTCGATCAAAGAAAAGTAAGACCGTCGATCTAGTGTCATCGGCATTTCGGGGATTGGGAGAACAGAGGTGCAAGTCATTTGACTTCGCGAAATGCGAAATCCCGACGAAATATGGACCGTTAGATCCAAAGGAGCGTGAACCATTGATTTGGGAGGCTCCAAAATTTTGGCATTTTGGAGTTCGGGGTTTGGAGAACATCGTGACGAGAGTTCAAGGGTCGCAATCCCGAAAGGATCTGGACCGTTAGATCATAGGAGGATATGGAACGTCGATCCGCAATAGAGGATAGATCGGAGTTTCGGATTTCGGGATTCCAAGGAGGAAAGGTTGGAGTTGCATTGCAACTTCACGAACCATGAAATCCCAAAAAGTGGACCGTGGTCATAGCACCGTGGTCATGTGGAGGAAGGATACGAGAGGAGCTGAGGGCTCATTAAGCCCCTTTCGGAGTTGGAGAGTTGGAGAGTTAGGAGTGGCTCACACACCTATACTCTCGAGGTCGCGAAACGTGACGTGCTCTTTGTGAGCTAAGCCAGTGGTCACGGGTAGTGGTCACGTGAGGAAGGAGCTCACACTCAGTGCTTATTCGCGCGGGGCTGAGTTTGCATTTGGACTGATTCCACCATTACAGTTGCTATTGTTGCAAAATAGCAGAGCTCAGAGCCCTGAATCAGTAGATCTTTCGCTCGGATAGTCAATTCCAGCCAGATCGAAGTCAAAGAAGTAGTCTACACCACATATTTCGGTCTGAAGTCACTTCAAGAAATTCGAAGACCCGATTTTCGCGTAGGAAACAGGTAAACACAAAATTTTCTAACAATTTTTTTCTGTTGTGTTAAATTTTTTTAAAGATGGCCACATCTAGCAATTTAGGACCAACTCAAGGACCGATTCTTATTGGAAATAATTATGAGCTTTGGTCTCTTCGAATGAGATCCTTCTTGCAAGCACAAGAGTACTGGGATCCAATGGATCTTGGATATGTGGAACCAGATCCAGTAAACCTTGCTGCCATGACCAACCAACAGAGAACTGTTCATGCAACACAGAGGAACAGAGAGAATAAAGCCAAATTATGGATTCAAAATTCAGTGGATGACTCGATTTTCTCAAAAATCACAGGTGTTGTTACTTCAAAACAAGCCTGGGACATCCTTAAATCAACCTACCAAGGAAATGTCAGGGTCAAAACAGTGAAGCTGCAAACCTTGCATACGCAATTCGAGACTTTAAGAATGACAGAGTCTGAAAATGTTGATCAGTTTATGACCAAAGTCATGAGAATCGTGAACCAGATAAGATTGACTGGTGAAGCCATCCCTGATCAACGCATTATTGAGAAATTCCTCAGAAGTTTACCAAAGAAATTCAAAATGATCGTTACAACAATCCTTGAATCCAAGGATCTTTCACGTTTTTCAACAGATGAACTAATTGGTTCCTTGTTGACACACGAGACCAGACTGCATCTCACAGATGCGTCAATCGCCAATGCCTTCAAAACTCAATTCTCTTTCAGCAAAGGGAGAGGCAGAGGAAGAGGCAGATGTCACCAAGGAAGAGGGAGTAGTCCAAGTAACCCTCACTCAAGTGGAGGTCACATACAACAGAACCTGAATCAATCATTCCAAGGTCATAGACAACATAACTAGAATTAGAATTTCCAGCCTCAAAGAGGCAGAGGGAAAAGATCAAATGACAAATCAAGCATACAATGCTATTACTGCAAAAAGTTTGGACACTATGAATCGAATGTCGGAAGAAGCAAGAAGATAAACTCTCAAGCAGAGCACATGTCTCAAATCATACAGGAGAAACCTCAGAAGGTATGTTTCTCTCGTGTCACAAGACTGGAGAACAACATAAAGATCTCTGGTTGTTGGACAGTGGATGCAACAATCACATGACAAGTAACAAAGATTTACTCTCATGCATTGATTCTTCAATTTCCTCTTATATTACACTTGGAAATGATTCCTTAGTCAAAGTTCAAGGAAAAGGAACTATACTTATTCTTACTAATCAACATGTAAAGAAAGACACAAACAATTTCTATCATGTTCTAGATCTAAAACATAATATGTTAAGTGTAGGACAACTCATTGAACATGGCTACAAGGTACTTTTTGAGGGAGAATCATGCAGGATATATGATAAAACCCCTAGCAGAAAATTGATTTATGAAATCCACATGACTTAGAATAGGATGTTTCCCCTGACCCTCAGAACTGCAAATCTGATCCAAACATATGCACAAAGTGCATCCACCCCTAATGAAACTATGGTTTGGCATACAAGATTTAGACATCTACCATTTCAGAGTCTAAGTCTTTTACAGAAGCACTCCATGGTCAAAGGTCTCCCTGTCTTCAAAGAGCAAAATCCCCCATGTGAGTCTTGCATACTTGGAAAACATAAGAGAACTAGTTTTCCACAATCCTCCACTCAAGCCAAACAACCTCTTGAACTTGTTCACACTGACCTATGTGGTCCAATGAAAACAGTGGCAATAGGTGGTAGATTTTATTTTCTAACATTTATTGATGACTTTAGCAGGAAAATCTGAATTTATTTTCTCAGACACAAGTCTGAAACTTTTGCAAAATTCAAAGAATTCAAAATAGAAGCTGAAAAACATAGTGGAAAATATTTAAAAGTAATCAGGTCAGATGGAGGAGGAGAATACAACTCCAAAGAATTTGCAAATTTCTGCAAATCACAAGGCATCATCATGCAAACTACAACCAGGTATACTCCACAACAGAATGGAGTGGCTGAAAGGAAAAATCAGACAATTATGAACATGGCAAGAAGCCTACTCAAAGAGAAATGTCTGTCAAATACTTTTTGGGCTGAAGTAGTAGCATGCTCATTCTATCTCTTGAATAGATCTCCAACCACTAGTCTCGAGATGAAAGTCCCTCAAGAAGCATGGAGTGGGACAAAGCTAAATGTTGCTCATCTAAGGACATTTGGATGCATAGCATACGCTCACATACCTTCCGAATTAAGGAAGAAACTGGATGACAGAAGTGAGAAATGTATCTTTACTGGATACAGCGAAACATCAAAAGCTTACAGTCTTTACAATCCAATCTCAAAGAAACTAATTCTCAGCAGAGATGTAAAATTTCTGGAAAATCAACTCTGGAACGAATCTGAAAATCAGCAAATGGACAGTCAAAATCCATTGTTGCCCAGTCCTGAAAACGCAGAAGACTCAGGACAGCCAATACCTCAACCTGCCCTTCCAAGATTGTAGGTACAAGGACAATCTGAAAATTTTCAGGATCACTCAACTTCAAGCAGAGACTCATCCTCTAAACTTCAAAATCAGAGAACTCGAAGTTTGAGAGAAATCCATCAATAGTTGGATGACATTGAACATCACAACCTTTTTGCTTTAATGTCATGTCAACCTACATATTTTAAAGAGGCATCTAAGGAGCCACATTGGGTTCAAGCCATGAACCAAGAGATTGACTCCATTGAGAAGAACAAGACATGGGATCTTGTTGATTTTCCCAGACACAAGAAAAGTATTGGTGTCAAGTGGGTTTACAAAACTAAACTCAATGAAAAGGGGTAGATTGAAAAACACAAGGCAAGACTTGTTGCCAAAGGATTCTCACAACAACTAGGTACTGATTATGGTGAAAATTTTGCTCCAGTAGCAAGGCTAGACACTGTAAGGATTCTCTTATCCATAGCAGCTCAACACAAATGGCAAGTATACCAGATGGATGTCAAGTCAGCTTTCCTAAATGGTGTCTTAGAAGAAGAGGTCTATGTGGATCAACCACCTGGATTTGAAGTCAAAGAACAACCAGCCAAAGTATATCGGTTGAAGAAAGCCCTATATGTCTTAAAACAAGCTCCAAGAGCTTGGTACAATAGAATTGACACTTACATGATCAAAAGTGGTTTCAGCAGAAGTCAAAATGAGCCAACTTTATAAACCAAAACGGATGAGCACGGTAAAATTTTGATCGTATGTTTATATGTTGATGACATGATATATATTGGAAATCTTGAGTTAACTAGTTTTAAACATGCCATGCAATCTGAGTTTGAGATGACAGATCTTGGCATAATGAAATATTTTAGGGGTATTGAGGTTGATCAATCAACCAAAGGCATTTTTGTATGTCAGCAAAAGTATGTAGCAAACATCATCAAAAGATTCTGCATGGAAGACTGCAATCTAGCAGAAACTCCTCTACCCCTAGGCACAAAATTGAGCAAGCAAGATGAAGGACCTACAGTGGATTCTACCCTGTACAAAAGCTTAGTAGGAAGTTTGTTGTATCTTACAACAACTAGGCCTGATATAATGTATACAACCAGCCTTGTTTCCAGGTTTATGGAATCCCCCAAATATTCTCATTGGAAGATGGCGAAAAGGATTCTGAGATATGTTGTGGGAACTCTCAATTTTGGCTTATGGTACACTCAGTCTGATGATAATCATCTCTTTGGTTACACAGATAGTGATTTTGCAGGAAGCCTAGATGACAGGAAAAGCACCTCAGGACATGTTTTTCACCTGGGCACGAACCTGATTTCATGGTCATCAAAGAAGCAACCAATTGTATCAATATCTTTTGTAGAGGTAGAGTATGTCACTGCTACCTTAGCTTCCTGTCAAGTTGTGTGGCTGAGAAGAATATTGAATGATATGTCATACACAGAAAAGGAGCCAACTCCTATCTCTTGTGACAACACCTCAACAATCGCTCTATCCAAAAATCACGTGTTTCACAAGAAAAGCAAGCATATTGACACTCACTTTCACTTCATTCACGAGCTCATCACTAATGGTGACATAAAACTTCAATTCTGTGGCTCTCGAGATTAGCTCGCAGATATTTTTACAAAGCCACTGGGAAAATCCGTTTTTGATTTTCAAAGACAACACTTGGGCATTATTAGTGCTGATGTTTGTAACTGTTGAGTTTAAGAGGGAGTGTTAAATATAATGTAACCTCAATAGTCTGACTGTACACTGCCAGCTGTTCTTTTGTTTCTTGACTTGCTTGAGCCTATTTAGCTCAACTCTTTTCTCTTTTCTCAATGTACTCTTTTCTCATATACTCAATATACTGAATACGATTTATGCTCTGCTCTTTCTCTGTATTCTCTACTTCTCATTTTATCATCTTGCAGCCCTCAAGATATCCAGCTGGATGTCATCTTACCCATATATGGGAGAAAAGTATGGGTCCTTCCGACAAAAATGTTCTTCCTCCATTTTGAAACTAGATTTTTAGGTCTTATGCTATTTGTCCAAAAAACAATAGAGTGCCACTTGTCCAAAATAAAACAGAGTAGGACGTGCAAAAAACTACAGTGTCACGCAGGGTGAAATGCTGAGAAGTAAACTAAACAGAGCAGGTTGTCTTGCCATGGCTAGCTAGAAATAAACAAGAGCTAAAACCTGAAACAAGAGAACACTAGAAACCTGGATTGAGCCTTGGTCCCGCGAAGGCCTGGGTCTTCTTCATTTTTCCCCTATCTCGATCCACAATTGCTTGCCGGAGGTCCTGTAGAAAAGACATCAGAATGTTCACCCTGCTCCATCGTTCGGAAAACTTTTTCTGCAATTCCAGAAGTGCGGACTTGATTTCCTCCTGTCCTCTAGTGAGTTTGCGCAGTGAAGCTATGATCACTTCCCGGTCAGTCACTTGTTGTAGGCATAGCGAAGTGGGGAGTCGGACAAGGAGGAAGGAAGGGGTGAGGGGGCGGAGGTAGGTTCAAAGTGGTGGCGATAGGGGGAGGGTGGAGGAGGCGAGCGACGAGGTGGAGAGGGGGGGGGAGGTGCGTAGCCCAGAGAATTTTCCAGGGTGTCAAACCACTCTACTCGGTAGCCATAGGGGTTCGAGAGCGGTGAAAGGTCCTGGGTGGCTTCTCGAAGTGGCTCCGTGGGAGGAGGAGCTATGATGGGAGCCAAGATAGGGATATCATCATTTTCAGGTGGAGGGTCAGAATTGGGCACCTCCTTTCCCCTGGCTGCGTACCAGGTTGCTCCTCTCCTGGATTTACCTCTCGAATGGGGCATGGCAAGGGCTATCGATGGCTTGGGAACGAAAACACAAAGGAGATAGCAAAAGGGTCCATGAGGTTAAGTTCAGAACGCTCCAGAGGGGGAGGAGGAGAAGAGGAAACAGGGAGGGCTGGAGAGGGAGAACGTTGAGAAACAAAGGAGGAAGAATACTCTCGAGCTCGGTTGTAGGGGTGCCATCTCTGGGGAGAGGAAGTGACAGGTGAGGCGACTTGCATGGCCCCATGAGAGTTCTCACGTTGCGAGGCTTCCAGTTCGTGCAATAGGTTGGCTGCAAGTGTGGTCTAAGGGGTGGTGGCGACTGCGTTAAATCCTTGAGTTGAGGTGCTGGGGAGACGAGTTTGATCGGGCGCCAACTAGATGACCATCTAGCTAGGTGACCTCCCCATGGATTGTCCACACATTGTACCTGGTAGCACCCCATTCGGGGGTAGCCAAGTATATAATTCTAGAACTTAGGTATTTTCTTAAAATTTGACACTCATGAATCTGTATAAAATCTAAAATGACGGACATGAAAAATGAATGACCATCATCAAGTTTTCACTTGATAGTCAAGATAAATTTGAAATTCTAGGCGTGGCAGCTCACCATACTCCACTATAGCTTATAAGTGGCAAACATGTTAATCCATAATTCAATAACTTATATGTGGCAAACACATTAATCAATAATTCGTGTTAATTAGACATTATAATAATTAACCCAGAGAGAATGACATAAGCCAGAGAATGACATAAGCCATACTACTAAAAATATTCTTCTACCATTAAATCTCACATTCACATTGCATATTTTTAATTAAATAACTATTAATCTGAAAGTTTGACTTAATTATAAAAATAAAAAAGTTTAGATTAATTATAAAAAGACTCACCCAAAATTAAGAACATATCAAATTAACTTACTTCATATAGAAATATATTTATTATTAAAATAAAGTAAAATATACGATCGTTTTGAGAAACATGTGAGGGTCTTTCATATTGAGCAGGTGGGTAGTAAGTAGGTGTGTAAATTCTCGTCGTCCACTAAACCTGCACGTGATATACTTGCATTTAGAGAACATATGGCAGTGCAGCTTGATGTGACAGATCGCTGCTGTGTTTGAAAAGCATGGTATAGGATTTTTTTGTTTTTTCAAATGGTCGTTGATTTTCAATTAGTGGTGACTGGGTTTTGGATGGGTCAAAAGGTAATGGATCCCAGGTGACACTTAGTTTGTTTTTATCAAAATCTTATTTAAGTAAAAGTAATGTAAGTATTAAAAGTAATTTTAAATTATAATAATATGGAATTTTCCCATGATTATTGGCTTAATGTCTCATCTTGTCTATTGGATATATATTATTTATTTGACAAGATGAAAAGACTAATGATTGTCTATTGGATATAGATTATTTATTACTTATTTGACAAGATGAAAAGACTAATGAATGAATGAAAGAAGAATTTATGAATATGGTGAAATGAGGATTTAAATAAAAACATGGAATTGGATATACATTATTTATTATTTATTTGACAAGATGAAAAGACTAATGAATGAATGAAAGAAGAATCTATGAATATGGTGAAATGAGGATTTAAATAAAAACATGGAATGATTGAATGGAAGAATTTATGAATATGATGAAATGAGGATTTAAAAAAAAACATGGAAAAAAACATTTCATGTATATAATATTTTCCATTAATTTGATTGTTTTGCTTGTTAGGAATAATGTTTATTTTAAAGTTGGTTTGGGGTTTATTGAGATATTCTCTAATTTCTATCTCTAAGTTTAGAATAAGTTGGATGTGAAAACAAATATATAATGTAAGGTATCTCAAATTGTAACCGTGTAATAATAATTGAATATTGTGTTCTGTTTAGAGCCTCAATTCTTCCAATTTGATATCAAAGCATGGAACCAGGAGCCTTTCCTTACATGAGTGCCCAAAAATATGTAAGCGGTGTGAATATAATAGTTGTTAGTTTTCAGCCACCATTAACGAGTTAATATGCAGCGGATTAATATAGAAATCAATTCAAACATTTGACACGACGATTTACGTGGTTCACCCAATATTTGGGCTACGTCCACCAAGAGAAGGCATCGGTTGTCTTGTTATTTAGATCAAGGAGATTTACAACAAATTCACTCATACATCTCTCCCTCACTCTATCAGCCTCTACAAGCATACACAAATTTATATTAATCTAGGCATGAAACTGATTTATTTAATGCAGTCATATCCAAATCTAACTTAGTCTCATTAGTTACAACAAATATTGAATTATAGGATCTAAAATCCTAATCCTAGGAATTCATTGTCACTATTTAACAGTCTCCACCTGGACAACAATTAACCTGATACCTTGCTCCTTTTGTTCATCACCTTTTCTACAAGTCAAGAGAAGCCAAGCACCATTGTAGCTTCTCTAATAGTACTGGTTTTGTGAACATGTCTACGGAGTTCTCTTTTGTATGAACCTTTTCAAGAGAAACTCCACGTTCATCGACAACCTGTCTTACAAAATGGTACTTGATAGGAATATTTTTTGTTTTACTATGGTAGGCTAGATTCTTAACCAAGTGAATAGCACTTTGACTATCACAAAGTAACTTTACTTTGTCCTGCATCTTTCCAAACTCACCAAACAAACCTTTCAACCAAACTGCCTCTTTGCAAGCATGTGAAGCAGCTACATATTCTGCTTCTGCAGTGGATAAAGCAACAATGTTTTGTAGCTTTGACATCCAAATAATAGCTCCACCTGCAAGAGTAAAGACATACCCTAAAGTCGACCTTCTCTTGTCCAAATCACCTGCAAAATCAGAATCAACATATCCACAGACTAATTCACAACCACTGTTATAAGTGATACAGTAATCACTTATAACAGTGATTATTGTATCACTTGTGCCCCTCAGATACCGAAGCACCCATTTCACTGCTACCCAGTGATCTTTACCTGGATTTTCCATATATTTGCTGACAACCCCAACTACATGTGAAATATCTGGTCTTGTACTAACTATCGCATACATTAAACTTCCTACTGCATTATCATACGGTATTCAAGACATATATTCCTTTTCTTCTTTTGTACTAGGACATAAACTTGAAGAAAGCTTAAAATGGGAAGCCAAAGGCACATAAACTGCCTTCACATTGTTCATACCAAACCTCAAAAGTATTTTCTCAACATACTTATGTTGTGACAACCAAAGCTTACCATT
Organism: Picea mariana; assembly: GCA_032191745.1. NCBI lineage: Eukaryota > Viridiplantae > Streptophyta > Pinopsida > Pinales > Pinaceae > Picea > Picea mariana. The sequence continues at coordinate 3,689 of JASDQU010589386.1, read as the reverse complement.
CCTCCTTTCTCTGAATATCTCCATGCCCAAAATCTGCCTTGTTGCTCCTAGATCTTTCATATCAAACGTCCTAGCCATTTGAGCCTTTAACCTGTTGATCTCAGTTACACTTTTGCTTGCTAAAATCATGTCGTAAACATACAATACTAAGATAATGAATATGCCATTATTTAACTTCTTATAGTAAACAAAATGATCATACTCACTCCTTGTATAACTTTGGCTCATCATGAAAGAGTCAAATTTCTCGTACCATTGTCTGGGCAACTGCCGTAGACCATACAATGATTTCTTGAGTCTGCAAACAATTGTTTTGTTGTGACTCTGAATGAACCCTTCAGGTTGTTCCATGTAAATCTCCTCATCCAAATATCCATGTAAGAAGGCAGTTTTAACATCTAGCTGCTCCAACTCCAAATCAAGTAATGCAACCAATGCTAACACACTTCAAATTGAAATGATCTTAACAATTGGTGAAAAATCTCATGAAAGTCAATACCTTCTTTCTGAGAATATCCTTTCGCAACCAACCTTGCTTTGTACCTCTCCACCTTATGATCAACACCCTTTTTCAGCTTGTAGACCCACTTGCAACCTACAGTTTTTTGTCTCTTGGAAGTTATACCAGGTCCCATGTGACATTCCTCTCTAATGCCTTCATTTCATCCTTCATTGCTTCTTTCCATTTATCACTGTTAGAACCCTTCACAACTTCCTGATGGCATGAAGGTTCATCATCATTAGTACTTAAAGAAACTAACGAAACAAAATCATCATACCTTCTTGGAGGATTTCTCACTTGTGTAAACCTCTTTATGGAAGTTTGTGGCTCATCCACAACCTGTTGAATGTCATCGTCATCCACATTGTCTTCTGCAGGAACCTCTTCATGAACATCTTCAGAAACTTGTTCATGTTCACTTTCATCTATATTTGAACTGGTTTCAAACTGAATCTGTTGATACTTAGGTACTTCTTCTTGTTTCATTTGAACATCTACATCTGATTTGATGAGATATGATTCATCAAATATTACATCTCTGTTGATGGTGATCTTGTGGGAAGTAGGGTCCCACAACCTGTACCCCTTAATACCATCAACATATCCAACAAAGATAAGCCTTTTTTATTTTGGATCAAGTTTAGAACGTTGATGTTTCAGAATTAGAGCATAGGCTTCACAACCAAAAAATTTAAGATTGGAATAATTACAAGGGTGACCTTTCCATACCTCTTTAGGAATCTTTCACTCTATTGTTGTTGATGGAGATCAATTCACCAGATAACAAGCTTTAGTTACTGCTTTTGCCCACAGTTCCTGTTGCAAGTTGGCATTACTAAGAATACTCCTTGCTCTCTCTAGAAGAGTCTTGTTCATGTGTTCAACAACTTCATTTTGTTGAGGAGTATAGGCAGTGGTTTTATGCCTATTAATCCCAAACTCCTTGCAATAGTTCTCAAATTCCATCGACGTAAATTCACCACCATTATCAGTTCTTAAACATTTAATGGACCTACCAGTGTTATTTTCCACTAAAGCTCTAAACTGCTTGAAAACAGTAAATACAACATCCTTACTCCTCAACATATAGATCCACACCTTCCTAGAGAAATCATCTATAAAAGTAACAAAATATGATAATCCTCCATACGAAACAGTAGTTGATGGTCCCCAAACATCAGAATGGATATAGTCAAGAATTCCTTCACTGCTATGTCTTCCAGTTTTAAATTTCTTCCTATTCTGTTTTCCATAAATACAGTGCTTGCATAAATCTAACTTTAAAGACTTTAGACTAGGAAGCAACTTGCGATCAGATAATAACTTCAATCCTCTTTCACTCATATGGCCCAACCGTTGATGCCAGAGTCGAACATAATCACTGTCATTCTCGGATACAGTTGTCGCATGATTTGACTCGGTTCTTCCTCCTAATAGAAACAAGTTTCCAACCTTCTTCGCCTTCATAACCAGTAGGATTCCTTTGTAGACATTCATAACTCTACCTTGAACAATACTTTTATATCTTCCAGTATATAATAATCCCAAAGAAATTAGGTTCTTCCTTAGCTCAGGTACATGTATCACATCAGTTATTATCTTAACAGATCCATCAAACATCTTAATTAGAATGCTACCAATTCCCACAACTTTACATGATATATCATTTCCCATGTAAACAATTCCACCATCTATAGACTGGTAAGTAATAAACCAGTGTCTATGAAGACACATGTGATTTGAAGCACCATAATCTAATAACCATTGTTGATCATATCGTGAAATGACACTAATTGATAAAACTTCATCAGTCCTACCTGAACCTATTGTTAAACCTGTTTCGGTTGCATTTGCTTCCTTCGTCTCTTTTGGAGGGTCTTCTTTGGAGGCTTATTGTCTCTTCCGACAATCCTTCTTCAGGTGTCCATATTTTCCACAAAACCAGCACTTAAGTTTTCTTTTCTTTCCCTTCGACTTTGACCGAGAGAAATCCCTCTGAATATGTCCTCTTTCCTTAGGTCTTCCTCTGACCACCATCGCCTCATATGTAGAGGTTTAAAAATTGGATTTATTCCTTGTTTCCTCAAACAAGAGTGCTCCAACAATAACATCAAACTCAATAGTTTCTGTTGAATTGAAACTAATAAAGGTAACAAAGTGATCCCATGACTTAGGTAGAGAACACAATAATGTAATTGCTTTGTCTTCAGTTTCGTATTTTACTCCCATGCTAGTCAACTGAACTAAAAAAGCATTAAAAACATTTAAATGATCAACTATTTTTGTACCTTCCTTCATGCGCAAAATGTACAATTGTCTTTTTAGAAAGATCCTGTCCGTCAAGGATTTCATCATATACAAGCTTTCCAGCTTTGTCCATAAACCGGTTGTTGTCTTCTCTGAAACAATGTTGAACATAACATCATCGACCAAACACAGACGTATGGCACTCTGTGCTCTCGCATCGATATCTTCCCACTCTTCATTTGTGATGGTCACGGGTTTCTTCGATTTTCCCACAAGTGCCATTGCAATGCCTTGTTGCACAAGCAGATCTTGCATCTTGACCTTCCAGATCTCAAAATTGTTCTTGCCAGTGAACTTCTCGATTTCGAATTTGGCACTCTGTATCTTCGTGATTAGTAGAAGAAACAATTCCAACACCACTGCTTATAAAACCAAGCCCTTTATATGAAAAAGAACCTTATACTTAAAGGTTGAACCCAAAATTAATGGTGAAAAGGTTTTTAAAAAATATTTTTATATCTTAATAAAACCTTTTACCAAATCCACCAAAAATTCAACTCTTTAAAATAATATTTAATATCCTTTATATGGCATCCATCTTTAAACATCTGCTCACTCTTGAATTTTCATACTTTTTAAAAACTCACTTTTGGAAAAAACCACATACCATGGCATGGACACCTTTTCCCTTCACATCCAAGCTTGACAAAGTCGACGCTCCCTTCACAAGTATAGCCCAACATTGAAAATAGAAAACGACGCTCCCTCCACTAGTCAACCCTCGCGCTGATTGAAAATCCCTATGCAGAGATTATTCTCCTCAACTGCGGCTAATCCAAGAACGCTTTGATACAACTTGTTAGCTTTCAGCCACCATTAACGAGCTAATATGCAAGGGATTAATACAGAAATCAATTCAAACATTTGACACGAGGATTTA
>JASDQU010589385.1:7272-25889 GCA_032191745.1 Picea mariana | reverse complement strand
AGACTGATAAGCAAGGTTCTCATAGATCTCTGGTAATAAAATATAAAAAGAAGAAGCTACCCTTTGGCTTACAATAAAGAGCACACAACCTTTCTTCCTTCCTAATCTATCTCTCCAGCATTTAGAACTGAATCCCCCTTTTAATATTGAAAAATTATTATTTAAATAGATCAATGTTTTAGGAACAAAATTCTATCAATAAAACCAAAAATAAATAAAATCTATGATTTGTCACAGGAAATTAGGAATGTTGGAACTGCTTCCTCAAAATCTATCGAGTGCCCTCGAAGATAGAATGCACTGCACAATTTATTCCCTGCAATATATGATATTTGATTGAATACCAATCTTCAACATTTTTCTGGAAATGACCTGTCTTATGCCTTCAGATGAAGTGCTTCAATTAATTTTGAAATCTGGAACTATTTCCCAAATGTTACCTAGAAATCTGGGATTGGTTTGAACGTTGATCACTCTTCACCAAATCTGGGACAAATTGACTAAAATTGGTTTTGAAAATAAAACTATGGACAAATTCTCTAGTGATATTTACTCCTAAGAGATTTTGTTGTCATTTATCCCCTGAATGGGAGGAATTTTGTTTCTGACCCAAAATCTTCCACTTGTTGAATATTCTTCTTTTTGATATTCTTGTTCAACCCTCATTTCTCTCATTCACTTGAAGACTGGTAAAGGCGTGTTGTCGCAGCAAGTCTGACTATCGAAGCTAATCGAAGTTGCAATAGAAATGCTACCATTGTCATTATTCGAACTAAAATTTCATTCACTTCTAGACACCTTCTTAGTTCATGAAAAAATGCTTCAAAGTTGAGCAACAAAGGAATCATATGCCCYCAAGGCGAGCACAGTGAGCATAAAAAAAGTGACAAATGTCAATACATTTGAATTTCTCCTAACATGCAATAGTTGGATAAAGACAAACAAGTCTCATAATGATCTCCAAATATTTTCTCCAGATGATTTTTTCTACTTGATTAGTGTAAATAGTAGTTGACAACAATTTCATTGGCTTAAAATAGTATGGATCCTTCTGTGTCGTGAGACTTCTAATGTTGCCACTAATATGTTCTTTAGAAAATAGATCTAGATTTAAGGAAGCATACTTGACCTCTATATGAATTTGACAATCCATATTCCCTTCAACGTGTCTCTCCGATGAGCCAACATGGAGACATCCAATCATGCACAATGATCTTGTTAGAGGAGTGTATAAGCCCTCTGATGATATAGGGGAAATATGTACAATCGATGCATTAGTTTGAGAGGTTACGCCCCACTTGATTCCAAAGGGAATCCCAAATTTTAAATTGTATCTTAAATTCAACAGACCATGCCCATGATTAAATCCATGTCTCCAAAGAGTTGTGTTTGTAGGAGGAAACTGCAAAGCCCTCTCGTATCTATCTCCAATAGTAAATGGATATGCACAGCCTTGCATTCTCAACCTCACAGAGTTCTCAACGAAAACATCAAATCCCAAATTCTCAAAGGGGAACCCATGGATACCTTCTTCTTTGATTATTTACCAAAGGCATCTCCCTATCTGTAAATGTCTTATTACAAACCTTCCTCACCTAGTCAAATTTCGTGTACCTGTACTATAAATTGGGAAAATCCCTGATCATCAATGGGCTTATCATTATCCAGATATATAGAACAACCACACGATTGTATTTAAAAATTTAGAGTGAATGGTCAGTTGGGCGCTCGACATTCCTTTGGGCGCTCTCAGGTATCCAACACCTGGGCATGCTTGAGACTTGATTAGTTCGAGGCTCAGATGTTGGGCACTTTTATTTTTCTGTGTATGATACTTTATCCCACATGCACAAAGTAAATAATATTTAAATTGTGTATATATTCAAGTGTGTGGAATGTCATATGTCGTGTTGTTCATAGCCTATAATACTCTTTACTCTTCCTTGGCGCTCCATGTGTGTGCGCTCAACTTGGTAGAATAGGATGCCATATAAAATGGAGATTGAGTTATAGATGAACATAGACCCAATATCTGTTTTCATAACAAAACGAAAGCTTCACGCCCTTTAGAAAGATTACCCATTCCACTACCTAAATTTTAATATTTCCGGTAGTAAGTACGCCTTTTAGAAAGATTACTTATTTCACTATTTAAATTTGAAAGATCACCCATTTCACTACCTAAATTTTAATATTTTTTCATAACAAAACGAATCTGTTTTCATAACAAAACGAAAGCTTCACGCCCTTTAGAAAGATTACCCATTCCACTACCTAAATTTTAATATTTCCGGTAGTAAGTACGCCTTTTAGAAAGATTACTTATTTCACTATTTAAATTTGAAAGATCACCCATTTCACTACCTAAATTTTAATATTTTTTCATAACARAAYRAAWCYRTTTTTCAWAACAAAACTATTGATTTTACTTATTTTTTTACTTATTGATTTTAATATTTGTTCTTTAGAAAGATTACCCATTCCACCACCTAAATTTTAATATTTCCGGTAGTAAGTACGCCCTTTAGAAAGATTACCCATTCCACTACCTAAATTTTAATATTTCCGGTAGTAAGTACGCCCTTTAGAAAGATTACCCATTTCACTATTTAAATTTTAATATTTGTTCTTTAGAAAGATCACCCATTTCACTACCTAAATTTTAATATTTTTTCATAACAGAATAAAACCATTTTTCATAACAAAACAAAACTATTGATTTTACTTATTTTTCCACTACCTAAATTTTAATATTTCCGGTAGTAAGTACGCCCTTTAGAAAGATTACCCATTTCACTATCTAAATTTTAATATTTGCTCTTTAGAAAGATCACCCATTTCACTACCTAAATTTTAATATTTTTTCATAACAGAATAAAACCATTTTTCATAACAAAACAAAACTATTGATTTTACTTATTTTTCCGGTAGTAAGTACGTCCTTTAGAAAGATTACCCATTCCACTACCTAAATTTTACTATTTTCCCTTTACAAAGATCACCCATTCCACTACCTAAATTTTAATATTTCCGGTAGTAAGTACGCTAGAAAGATTACCCATTCCACTATCTAAATTTTAATATTTGCTCTTTAGAAAGATCACTCATTCCACTACCTAAATTTTAATATTTTTTCATAACAGAATAAAACCATTTTTCATAACAAAACAAAACTATTGATTTTACTATTTTTCCGGTAGTAAGTACGTCCTTTAGAAAGATTACCCATTCCACTACCTAAATTTTAATATTTTCCCTTTACAAAGATCACCCATTCCACTACCTAAATTTTAATATTTTTTCATAACAGAACAAAACCATTTTTCATAACAAAACAAAACCATTGATTTTACTTATTTTTCCGGTAGTAAGTACGCCCTTTAGAAAGATCACCCATTCCACTACCTAAATTTTAATATTTTTTCATAACAGAACAAAACCATTTTTCATAACAAAACAACACTATTGATTTTACTTATTTTTCCGGTAGTAAGTACGCCCTTTAGAAAGATCACCCATTCCACTACCTAAATTTTAATATTTTTTCATAACAAAACAAAACCATTGATTTTACTTATTTTTCTGATAGTAAGTACGCCCTTTAGAAAGATCACCCATTCTACTACTTAAATTTTAATATTTTTTCATAACAGAGCAAAACTATTTTTCATAACAAAACAAAACCATTGATTTTACTTATTTTTCCGGTAGTAAGTATGCCCTTTAGAAAAATCACCCATTCTACTACCTAAATTTTAATATTTTTTCATAACAAAACAAAACCATTGATTTTACTTATTTTTCTGGTAGTAAGTACCCATTCCACTACCTAAATTTTAATATTTTTTCATAACAGAACAAAACCATTCATTTTACTTATTTTTCCGGTAGTAAGTACACCCTTTAGAAAGATCACCCATTCCACTACCTAAATTTTAATATTTTTTCATAACAGAACAAAACCATTGATTTTACTTATTTTTCTGGTAGTAAGTACGCCCTTTAGAAAGATCACCAATTCCACTACCTAAATTTTAATATTTATTCATAACAGAACAAATTGATTTTACTTATGTTTTCATAATAGAACAAAAGCTTCCGGTAGTAAGTACGCCCTTTAGAAAGATCACCAATTCCACTACCTGAATTTTAATATTTTTTCATAACAGAACAAAACCATTGATTTTACTTATTTTTCCGGTAGTAAGTACGCCCTTTAAAAAGATCACCAATTCCACTACCTAAATTTTAATATTTTTTCATAACAGAACAAAATGATTTTACTTATTTTTTCATAACAGAACAAAACCATTGATTTTACTTAATAATATCGGGCATACTTTGTCATGACAAAAACCTAACCTTTATAACCTTCAAACCCTAATACAGAGCTTCTGGTAGTACGCCCTTTAGAAAGATCACCAATTCCACTACCTAAATTTTAATATTTTTTCATAACAAAACAAAACCATTGATTTTACTTAATAATATCCGGCATACTTTGTCATGACAAAAACCTAACCTTTATAACCTCCAAACCCTAATACAGATCTTTCGGTAGTACATCCTTTAGAAAAATCACTAATTTCACTACCTAAATTTTAATATTTTTTCATAACAGAACAAAACCATTGATTTTACTTATTTTTTCATAAATAAAAAAACCATTGATTTTACTTAATAATATCGAGCATACTTTTCATGACAAAAACCTAACCTTTATAACCTCCAAACCCTAATACAGAGCTTCTAGTAGTACACCCTTTAGACTTCAGGTAGCAACTCTTTTAAAGAATTCGACAAATCCACTACTATTTAGAACTTCAACAATGAAATATATTTTGAGCTTGCAACTTTTCCTCTTTGAGACCAAAATTCTTCTGGAACAGACTGACTCAACAAAAAATTGGAGAAAGTAGGAAAAATTTACATTACAATTTTAGTGCTAACAAGTGGAATTCCTTTTTTACTTTTTCACAAATTGATGAATAAGGGATGAATTTGAGGACTTTAGCGTCAACATAATTTTATCTATGATCATATATATGATCCTAGTTGAGTTTTATGGGACTATATTTGACGGAGAGCCCATTACAATGGATGGGAAACTCGATTGACCTCTCTCTATTCGTAGAGGTTTTTTGTGTGTTGAACTCAATTCCTTGCCTCAAGTCAACAAGACGTTATAATTTCATAAGTGTTGTAGATATTGACATTTATTTACTTTCTGATGATTACTTCAATGTTATCATACAAAATTTATATCCAGTATTATAGAGTGAACACAATAAGATCACAGAAATCTAACCATGCACAAGAGACACAAGAAGTATCTTGGGAAAACCCAAAATGGGGGAAAAACCCAACAAACTTTTCTCTAGAAGAATATCCAATCCAAGTTTCCATAAAACAATAAGATAACAAGACCATAAGACCTGTTGATCAAGAGATGATTCAATGTCATCTCCATGATGGCTTGTTGCTGTCCCAAACTGTCACAAAGTAGTCTTCAATATGTTGACCCGAAAGTCTCTTTTCACTACCCAAGAATATCCCTTCTAATAGTCAATGGTTCGGCCTCCTTCTCTCCCATAGATATGAATCAAATTGTCCTTAGAAGGATGACTCATACCTGTGATAATATTGTTGCTAACAACAACTTGGATCTGCTCCAAGAGTGGGTCCAGACCTACAATGGAAGTGCCTCAAATATCCCTCATACTCAACCACAGTTTTGCCCCTAGTATACTTGAACCTACTCTTGAAAAGGAGAGCTTAAACCTGCAACAAAACTACCCTCAAATAGGGCTCAGACCCCCATTCAACTTAACTCTGACCTTCCCTCAAAGATAACCTCAGACCAACACTTCATAAGCTCGGATCTGCCTCCACTCAAACCTACACTCTACCCTCAAACTATGAACTCGGATTTGTACCCAAATGTCACCTCATACCTTCACCTTTCTCGTTTTCTCAGACCTCAGACTTAGGCTGAGTACTACCTCGGATGAGAGAGTTTTGTATAGGATAGGGAGCCTCCCCTTCTATATATAGTGATTGAGTTTCTTATGTTAGGGCCAACCTATGCTAGGTTAGGGTTGTAACATCATGTTTCCCCCAACTTGTAAATATAACTATAATGGCCAACAGACTATGGAAAACTCAATATGTGTGAATGTTTGATTCGATGGACCTTTGTATAAAAGGTCAATGAATGTAAATTTTGTTATTTACTAGAAAATGGATAAGTGTTTCATGAATTCTATGAAAAGATATGGTGAAGGGGACCAAGAATGGTTGCGTTAACCTTCACCAAACCAATACCTTACTGGATTTAATTTCTCAGGACCAGAACAGTGCTCTGACCTAGAAATGAATTACAGTCAGGCTGGTAGGTGGGAAGACCTCCTTAAGAGTTAATGAGGGGATGGGGCAGAGCACCCATTTGTAAGGCTTCCAGACCTGACCACGGGCTGGGAATTCAAGCCACACACAACCTTTTTGAAAGAGGAAAGAAAGGAAGGTGTGGTGGGTAGAGGAAGACTTGTGAAGAGTGCAGAGATGAGAGGTTAAGATCTCGGGTTCAAGGAAGAACTGGAAAATAAGTGTTATGGTCACAGGGAGATATGAGATGATAAACGGAGTTGGTCCTCCTTGCTTGGTATTGTGTAAACCATTGCCAAGATCCTGCAGGAGGAGGAGAGTAGCCTCTGTCCCTACTGTCGTTGAGCCGGAAGAAAGGATTTTATCGCAGAGCATCATGTTTTATCTCGGGGATGGCTAGTCGTAAATCCATTAGGAGTGACTAAGCGTATGGTTGGGTGGAAACAGGCACCCCTTTCAACAGTCGCTTCAAGTTATCTGGTTCTGATAAGTATTTTCCCTGTTTTATGTATTGAACTGGAATAATGGATGAATGCTTGGATTTATACATATGTGTATTTATAAATGACTTTTGTGTGGAATGGTTATGATATGTGTATGCCTCCATCTCTTTGTAAACTTATACTTTTGATTGATAGTCTGTATGCCCAGCTTAGCTCCTGAGGCTTCCTAGAACATAAGCTTGTAAGACAACTGAGATAAGAGATATCATGATGACCTAAACCTGTTTGTTTGAAGAGGATACCTCTTCCAGACCCCTTGTCATGCGACCGGAATTCTAGACCCAAGTCCTTAACCATTTCATGGTAAATCTAAGGAAGGATAGAGAAGTTGAAGCCTTGAAAAGGGGAGGTCTCTTCATTTGGAAGACGAGCGAACGAGATCCGTTTGAGAGGACCCATATGACCAATACCCAAGAACCTTAGGCTAAGCCTAAGGAATCTATGTCCCCTTGGCTTCGGAGCTCCGAAAGTTTGGAACTTCGGAGTATGACCGACCTCACCAGCCTTATACTGGACGAAGGTAACTGGGAGACTTGGTTTCCCGTAAGGTTGACCGACGTTAGGAAGTTCCCTAGGTGGCTAGGTGGACCTGCCTAACCAACTAGACCAGGATCCGAAACCCCAAAGGTCGAAGTCGCGAATGACTCAGAACCATAGATCGAGGGATCCTTTGGGTCCCTTCCCAACCGTTTATATACTGGGGATGCATGGCGCTAGCCCCTTTTGTTTGGAGATTGGGCACTTTGGGAGATAAGAGGAGTTTGCATCACAACACTCTTGAAGAATGAATCCCCGAGATAACCAGATCCATAGATCTATAAATCTATGTGGCCAGATCTCAACCGTGAGATCTGAGGAATGTTAGAAGCTTGTCAGTTCGGGGGTGACGTGGTGAAGTGACGCCCTCAGGGTGACGTGTGTTAGAATATGAAGGATTGTGCTCATTTTACCATTGACAATACCCTTGTAACCCAACCATAGGCCGAAGCCACCCTCCAAGCACCTTGACTTTGACAAAGAGAAGAATCCTGATAGCAATCCAATAGCCAAGTAAGGCTAATGCACCAAGAAAGAAGTAACCAAGCTGATCAGATAGTCACACCCAAAAATTGGCACAACACCTTCCCTAAGACCTGTACACAAAACTGTTGGACTGCAGTGCACAGAAGTAGCTCTCTGCAATTCTAAGAAGTGTGTCAAATGAGAGATTGGCACCCTGTATTTATAGTAAACCTAGCTAATTGCATGGGTCAACTTCTCTCTCTGGGTACTAATTAATTCATATTAATTATCTTTCTCCAGCCGACATCTTGTCTAGGGTCATTATTATCCAAATGGATAATCTCCTATGACAACTGGTACAATATCTATTGATAGAACACACCTGTGTTTATCCATGGTAGTACGCAACTACTCAAACCGTGACACGTAGTCACAAACAGTGGAACAAATCCACCACAGTAGTATATCTCTATTGTCTGGAGACATACAATCTCCATAACAATCACCTAATGCCAACCTACATAGAAAATATTGTTAAAATAAACTGGATCATCTGGGCCAATATTTCACTCACATCTGTGAGATCTGAAAGAATATATGCCCTTAAAGTAAAACATCAATGATGGGCTATCTTCCCTATTCTTCTCAAACAAGGAATAATTATTATTCTGATTCTAAGCCTGGGCCATTCCTCACCCTGGGCCATTCCTCTGACACTAAACAAAGTGTAACCTGGAGAGAATGAATCTTCCCTAAGGAATGGCTGTCCCTGATTGCTGAGCCTGGACCATTCCCCACCCTGAGCCATTCCTCCGACACTAAACAAAGTGCAACCTGGAGAGAATGAATACACCCTAAGGAATGATTGTCCATACCATTTTCTCTGTTAACCACAAGAGGAAAATATTGTCATGTATCAACCTCCAAAATGGACCATTCCTCATGTTAACCACAATGAGAAATTGTTGTCTGACGAGGCCGGCCAGTCTTCTTGAGTAACCCTCAAGAAGAGAGACTACCCTAGACCACTCTCTATTTTAACCACAATGGGAAGTCGTTGTCTATGATACATCAGCAATCTGGACCATTTCCCATGTTAACCACAATGGGAAATCAGTGTTAGCTAGAAATCTCAATCCACTTTCTGAATAGGAAAGAATCTGCCCAAGCTGGACTATTTTTCAATCTCGAAAATAAATGTCTTCAATAATATTTTCAGTGCTCCCTCCCAACCTGGAGAGTCATTTCTTCCCTTTCATCTAAGGGAGTTATTTCCATGATCCCCATCTTCTCTCGAAAATATGCAAACTTTATTATGGATAGAGGCTTTGTCAGGATGTCTGTTGTTTGCTCATATGTGGGGATATACTCGAGCTTTACCTCTCCTTACTAGACTTTATCTCGAATAAAGCAGTATTTGATCTCAATGTGTTTCGACCTTTCATCAAAACACTGGATGTTCTGATTATCACAATGTATTATGGTCGATTCTAGAATTTGATCAAATAAATCAGAGATTAACTTCCTTAGCCATATTTCTTATGTGCATGCTTCACATGTTGTGATATACTTTGCTTCTGTTGTGCTAAGAGAGACAGGCTTATGTTTCTTGCTGCCCCAAGATATCATAGCAGAGCCCAAGCTGAAACACATACCTGAAGTGCTCTTTCTATCTTCTGCACTTCCTGCCCAATCTGAGTTTGTGAACCCATGAAGCTGTATATCACTAGATGTGGTATATCTTAAGCCATAGTTTATTGTCCCACGAATATATCTTAGGACATGCTTTGCAACTATCCAATGCTCATGTCTTGGTTCCACCTCAAACTGGCTTAGTGTATTCACGGCAAAGCAAATGTCTGGTCGAGTATTTACCAAATACATCAATGACCCAATTAGTTGTCGATATAGAGATGGATCTACTAGATCAGAATCTGGATCTTTCACTTTTCTTATATCAACATTCATAGGAGTGTCCATGGACTTACAATCCATCATTACAAACTTCTGAAGGATCTTTATTGCCTACTTTCCTTATCCAAGGAATACTTCACCATGCTTCTACCATACTTCTAGTCCCAATTAATAATGCATGAGACCTAGATCTTTCATATCAAATTCAGAAGCTAATTCCTTCTTGCACTGGATGATGAGAGACTCTTCACCTTTTATGAATAGATCGTCAACATATAGTAGTATAATTACAGGTGCATTGTCCACGACTTTGTAGTAAAGGTTTGGATCTGCATGACTCTTGGAGAAACCAAGTCTTGTTAGATAGTTATCAATTCTGGCATACCAAGCCCTTGGAGCTTGCTTGAGTCCATATAAATCTTTCTTTAATCTGCACATGTGAGTTTCTCTGGAATGTACCTCAAACCCTTGAGGTTGTTCAATATATAATTCTTCTTCAATAGCTCCATTGAGGAAAGTTGTCTTTACATCCATCTGATGTAAGTTCCATCCCATGGAAGTGGCAAGAGATATGATAGCTCTGATGGAAGTATATCTATCCACCGAAGCAAAGGTTTTGTCATAATCTTCTCCCTCCTTCTGAGAGAACCCTCTGGCTATGAATCTTATCTTGTATTTATCCACGCTTCCGTCTGTTGCATGTTTGATCTTGTATACCCATTTTGAAGTTACCACTAATTTTTTCTTTAGGTCTAGGTATGATTTCCCATACCTCATTTTCATAATGGATTCATTTTCTTCCATCATAGCTTCTTTCCATTTTCCCTTTTGAACTCTTCTTCAAATGTGGTAGGTTCTTCATCTAGAAGCTTCGTCATGTATGATGTGTAACTTGAGAATCTTTTAGGTATTTTACTCTTTCTGAATGTTCCTTCTGGAACCTTGAGTCTTCCTACGTCTTGTAAGGTGGCTTCAAGCCAAGATGGTCATTTCTTGGTTTTAGGTATGATATTTGAATCAATGTTTTCACATGGTTCCATAGGATGATCATGTTGTTCCTTTTCATCATTTTCATTTTCTGTGCTTTCTTCATTAGGTTCTTCAATCTCTTCTTCTTTAATAGTTTCTTCTATGGATTTCTTGAAGGCCATATTTTCATTGAATGTTACGTCTATGTTGACTTCGATCTTGTGTTGTTCTAGAATATATATTCTATAGGCCTTGGATGAATCACTGTAGCCTACGAATATCCCCTTCTTTCCTGAGGGTTCTAGTTTATTCCTTTTGTCCTTGGGAATGTGAGAGTAAAGAGGACATCCAAATATTCTTAGATTTTCCACATTAGGTTTCTTACCTGAGAAGGCTTCTTCTGGTGTCGTGTCCTTCAATAGACAATGAAGACTTATGTTCTACACATATATTGTTGTCATTATTGCTTCTCCCCATAAGAACATGGATAGACCTTGATCATTGAGTAAGGCTTTTATGGTTTCTTCAATAGATCTGTTCTTTCTTTCTGCTACACCATTTTGTTGAGGATTATGAGGAACAATCAACTGCCTCCTAATCCCTGTCGATTTGCAGAATGTAATGAATTCCTTTGAGGTGTATTCTCCTCCATTATCTGTTCTTAATGTCTTGATCTTCTTGTTCGTGAGGTTTTCTATCTTTGCTTTGAATTCTTTGAATTTGTTGAATACTTCGTCTTTTGTCTTCAGTAGATATAGCCAAGTCTTTCTTGAATAATCGTCTATGAAGATTACATAGTAAAGATATCCTCCTAGAGATATGACTGGCATCAGACTGCAAACATCTGAGTGTATTAGATCTAGGATCTCCTTAGATCTGTTGTTGTTTCTTGGGAATGGTTTCTTGATATTCTTCCCAAGGGCACATCCTTTACAAATTCCTTCATGTGTAGATTTCAATTCTAGTATTCCTTCAACCATTCTTCTGAGAAAGGGTAATGCTTGATAATTAATATGAGTGTACCTTCTATGCCAAAGTTCATTAGGGTTGACTTCGTCATGTACGAGAGCTTCTTCATTTTGTTCTAGTAGTCTGTACAAATTTCCTTCACGAATTCCAATAACCCTAGCATTCTCTATGCTGGAGTCTTTATGCCATGATAATACTTTTCCATCCACGAAAGTTATTATGTTTCCTTTGTCTTCTAGGTAAGATATCGATACAAGATTCTTTTCTAAACCAGGAACATATAAAACATTGCTTAAGTGAACATTGTTACTTGATTTCAACTTGACGAAGGCTTGCCCAAATCCTTCGACTGGGTAAGTGATTTTGTCTCCAAGCTCTACCTTGTACGATGTCTTCTTCTCATTTAGGTTTGAGAGTCTGTCTTGATCTCACATCATGTGCCTAGAAGGTCCACTATCGATTATCCACATGTCATCTTCAATCGTTCCAGTGAGTGTTGAGTAGTGTAGAAGATTGATTGTTTCACTCATGTCTTCGGTTGATTGGTAACTGGTCATGCCTTCATCCAAAACTTCAACTCTAACATTTCTATCTTCTGAGAGAGACAAAAGATGCGTTGAACTAGGGCGCATCTGAATATCTTCTCCTTGAGCGAGATGCTCCATCATAAGGTGTCGGATCTGAGATTTAGGGTTTCTGAAATGCTTATGCTAGTAACCCTAGAGGCAGTGTCTTGGAAGATGCTCCTGCTAGTAACCCTAGCGGCAGTTCCTCAGTGAGCTCAATATCCTAATGGCTATGCTTCCTTCCAGCGGTTAGACTGAATGAAGGAGGTTGTGGGCCCATAACCCGTTATAATAGGAAGAATTATGCTCATTTTACCATTGACAATACCCTTATCACCCAACCATAGGCCGAAGCCACCCTCTGAGCACCTTGACTTTGACAAAGAGAAGAATCCTGGTAGCAATCCAATAGCCAAGAAAGGCTAATGCACCAAGCAAGAAGTAACCAAGTTGATCAGATACTCACACCCAAAAACTGTCGCAGCACCTTTCCCAGGACTTGCACACAAAACTGTTGGACTACAGTGCGCAGAAGAAGCTCTCTGCAATTCTAAGAAGTGTGTCAAATGGAGATCGGTGCCTTGTATTTATAGTAAACCTGGCTAACTGTTTGGGCCGACTTCTCTCTCTAGGTACTAATTAATTCATATTAATTATCTTTCTCCAGCTGACATCTTGTCTAGGGTTACTTTCATTTCTTTGCTTCCTTCCGAAACATTCTAATCTTGTCAAAGGTCGCAATAGAGGTTCATACCTCCCGAAGCTACCATAATATCAACAACGTGGACCCCAGATGATGTGCCACGTGTCACTCAGATTCGTGTGTGTCACATGCCTTATAGGCCCATTGGAACGTAACACGTGTCACCTTAACCCCTCCTACATGTCAGTTCCTGATCAATGTGGTTGGCGAAGTGAGGAAGGAGGAAGAGAGTAATTCCAGTCATGAGATCATACTATGGATGGTCTTCCACCATGGAGGAAGGAACTTGGAAATAGTACGTGTGAGGTGGATCCACGTGGGTGCCACGTGGCCCTCAACCAATAAATGCCCAAAGAACTTTGGAGAGATATATCCGTTGGTTCTGGACTTGGTTTTGAGCATGGAGACCATGGCTGGAAAACTATGGATGAACATAGTGTAGTAGAAACCTCGAATGAATGATTTGATCACTTAAGGAGAACGAAATTTTGAGGCCCCATCCCTAGGAAAGCCATTCAAGAGTCGGGTGTGTTACAAATTGGTATCAGAGCATGGTTACAACACTTGGGCTACTTGGGCTCATGGACGAGCCGCGTAAAAACCATGCTTAAAGAATTTTAAGGGTGACGCCCTACCTTACCTCTTTCCTAAATTTTTTGGTTAAACTCTTACTGAAAAAAAGAATGAAAGCTTTCTATTGTGTTTGTGTATTTAAGAAATATGAACCATGTATTGTTCATGAACTAATAGACTGTTAGCTAACAACAAGTGTTTTGTCAGCGCTCAAGCAGTCATTGAACTGCAGGAAACTACAAGCATAAAGGATGGTGACGCGTCATGAAGTGGGGGATGGCTCCCACAATAGAGATGAAGAATCTGACGAGAGGAGGGCAGTGGAAACCCCTCCGAATCTAGCTGAAACTGTAAGGAGCCTCATGGCCGAATTACAGAGTTGCAAGACCGACAAGAGAGATTGATAAAGGAGCAAGAAAAGAAAATGAAAATTAATACAGTATTGTTGCAGAGCTTATCTGACATACAAAAACAGTTGCAGAATGGACCTACAACCAGTCATGTGGACCAAAGACATACGAAGAGAACTCGAAGTCCACCTGAGATACGAAAATATGGTCCCATAAGTGGCCACACTAGAAGGAGTACCTCGAGGAAGGTCCAACCTGGAGACAGGGGACACTCATCGAAAGAGTCCTATGGAAAAGGAACTATCAACTTAGAGGGATCTTCTAGTAGCAAAACTAGCTCACATTCTCAAAGGAAAGGGAAGAAGCGAAAGCATTCCAAAAGTCACGACCCTAAAGAGTTCAAGAAATCCAAACTACCCTCTTTCAATGGAGAGATTGATAAATGGGAAGAGGCAGAAGCTTGGATGTTTGGTTTGAAAAAGTACTTCAGATTCCATGACTTCTCCGAAAACTTGAAGGCTCGAATAGCCATCTTCAACCTGAATGGAAAAGCTTCCATTTGGTGGGAAGACCCTAAGAATGTGAAAGGAATCCATGAAGAGGACTTATCATGGAAACAATTTAAGAAACACTTCAAGAAGAAGTATCTATCAGAGAAATACTTTGATGAGAAGACTAAGGAGTTCTATGAACTCAAGCTGGGGCAACTCATCATAGAGGAATATGTTAATAAATTCCTTGAGCTGCTGAGGTATGTTCCCTACATAAAGCATGAAAAGGTAAAAGTGCAACGATTTATCAATGGGTTACCTCAGTCCTACCAGAACAAGATTGAGTTTGACAAGCCAAATACCTTAGAAGACATTATCTGAAAGGCAAGGTATTTTTATGAACAACTCGAGAGTTAGACAAAACCTTGCGAGGATTGGAAGAAGAAGAGTGGTTCAGGATTCAATAAGAAGAGGTTCAAATACTCAAAATTTAAGAACTATAGGAAGGACTCTAGGATAATCCCTACTGCTAGAAGTGTATATCAGCAACATTTCCCCTCCCATAGTGGAAATAAACCTTTTGGAGCAACCCCGGGAAAGAAGGAACCCTTGAAATGTTGGGGTTGTGGAGAAGAACATCTATTGAGGGACTGTCCACACAGACAATAGAACAGTAGGAGAATTTACAACGTCCAAGAAGCTATCACCGTAAATGATGTGGCTAGGAGTATGTCACTGATTTATGCAGCTGTGGATAATAAACAAGACGACCGCAAGGCTTCAGTGGTGGATATGGAAGGTATGATCGCCAATCATCTAATTTGTATTTTAATTGACCTTGGTTATAATTTGAGTTATGTGTCCCCTCATACTGTTGATAAGTGTAAACTGCAACCATTTAGGCATGTTAATCCATGGTTAGTACAACTATCCATTGACATCAATAGAAAAGTAACAGAGGTCATACTAGCTTGCCAATTCATTATGAATGGATTTCCCACCCAAGCTACCCTTAACATACTTCCCCTAGGATCTTATGAACTATTAATTGGTATGGACTAGCTAGCTGCATATAAAACTAAGTTGGAATGTTACCAGAAAACCTTAGAATGTGTACATGAAGAAGGGAGAAAGATAACCCTCCAAGGGATTCAGAAGCATGTCTTAGTGAGACAAATATCATCCCTTCAAAGGAAAAAGTATTGCAGAAAGGGATGTCCTCTATATGCAATACAAGTGTTGGAATCTATTGAGGATGACAGACCAAACCTAGAGGACCACCCCATATTAAGAGAGTATAGAGACGTGTTCCCAGAAGAGGTATCGGGTCTACCTCCAAGAAGAGACATTGAATTTTCGATAGAACTTGCACCAGGAGCAGTGCCAGTGTCTAGAACACCCTATAGGATGAGTACACCCAAGATAGTTGAGCTCAAGGTACAACTAAAGGAAATGATAGAAAAAAGATACATCTGGCCCAGTGTATCCCCATGGAGAGCACCAGTCATGTTTTTGAAGAATAAAGATGGCACACTTCGGCTG
The DNA here is from genome assembly GCA_032191745.1 of Picea mariana. Lineage (NCBI taxonomy): Eukaryota > Viridiplantae > Streptophyta > Pinopsida > Pinales > Pinaceae > Picea > Picea mariana. The sequence goes on along the minus strand of JASDQU010589385.1, from coordinate 9,923 downwards.
TGCATAGATTAGAGACAACTCAATAAGAAAACCATAAAGAACAAGTACCCTTACCAAGAATCGATGAATTGTTTGACCAATTAGGGGGTGCTTCCATTTTCTCAAAGATTGACTTAAGTTCTGGGTACCATCAAGTTCGAATCAAGGATGAAGACATCCACAAAACAACCTTCAGGACCAGATATGGTCACTATGAATTTGCGGTGGTTCCATTTGGATTAACCAATGCCCCCACCACTTTTATGTGCTTGATGAATAATGTACTCAGCAAATTCCTATACATATTTGTATTGGTTTTCATTGATGATATCCTAATCTAATCCAAGAACAGAGAGGAGCATGAAGAACATCTTAGACTTGTACTTAAAGTACTAAGAGAGCATCAGTTCTACGCTAAGTTTAGCAAGTGTGACTTTTTCCAGAAGCAATTCCATTACTTAGGCCATGTTATTTCTAAAAAAGCAGTGGCAGTAGACTTTGACAAGATCATATCTATAATGGAATGGCTTACCCCAAAGGATGTATCTGATATCAGATCCTTTATGGGCTTAGATTGACACTATAGAAGGTTCATAAAAGGATTTTCCAACATTGGTTGTCCAATCACTGCACTTCAAAAAAAGGGGGTTAAATTCACTTGGACATTAGAATGTGAAGAAATATTTCAGACACTGAAATACCTTCTGACCCACGTACCCGTGCTGAAAATTGCAAACCCTGATAATGACTTCCGCGTGTGTACATATGCCTGCAAGGAAGGAATCGGAGGAGTCCTTATGCAAGAAGGACGTGTAATTTTCTACGAATCTAGAAAATTGAATGAGCATAAAATCAATTCTATGACCCACGATCTAGAGTTGGCTTCCATAGTGCATGCTTTAAAAATGTGGAGGCATTACCTCCTAGGTAAGATATTTTTACTTATGACAGACCATTGTGGATTGAGGCACCTGTTTGATCAACCAAATCTCAATTCTAGACAAGCTAGGTGGATGGCTCTCTTAAGTGAGTTTGATTTCGAAATCAAACACATCAAAGGAAAGGAAAATAGGGTGGTTGATTCCCTTAGCAGAAGTGTGAAAACAATTCACCTGGCAACAGTGAGCATCTTTGAAACGAATATCAGGGAAAGAGTCAGGAATGCACAAGAAACAGATGCATTCTTCAAGACCGTGACATTGTATCTAAATCAAGAGCCCACAGGGCTAAAGTATGAAGGCTATCAGATGTTGGATGAAGGTCTGATGACTTACAAAAATAGATTGTATATCCCAAGTTGTGACGACATGAAGAGGTTCATAATGGATGAACTGCACAAGAGACCATATACTGGTCACCCAGGAAATCATAAAATGATCATGGCCACTAGGAAACAATTCTATTGGCCTGGATTGAAAAAGGACATAGTTGATTGTATAGTTAAGTGTCTAGAATGCCAACAAGTTAAGGCAGAACACCAGCACCCAACAGGGTTGTTACATCCTCTACCAATTCCAGAATGGAAATGGGAAACCATCTCCATGGATTTCATCAGCAAATTACCAAAATCGGCCAGGCAGAATGATGCCATCATGGTAGTGGTGGACAAATTGAGCAACTTCGCTCACTTCATTTCTGTCAAATCAACTTGCAAGGCAATAGATATTGCCAACATCTTCATGAAGGAGATATTCAGATTGCATGGCATGCCTAGGGAGATTGTATCTTACAGAGACACAAAATTCACTTCAAGATTTTGGAGATCCTTGATGGCTAGTTTTGAGACTAAATTGTTGATTAGCATAGCCTATCACCCTCAAAATAATGGGCAGATAGAAATAGTAAACCAAACATTAGAAGACATGCTAAGAATTCATGTAATGCATCATCCTAAGAAGTGGGAAGACTCCCTGCCACTGGTAGAATTTTCCTACAACAACGGTTATTAAGAGTCACTGAAGATGAGCCCTTTCGAAGCCCTCTATGGTAGACAGTGCAATACTCCAGTCAACTGGAGTAATCCAGTGGATATAATTACAATAGGACCCAACATGCTAAAAGAAATGGAACAACAAGTGATTCAGATAAAGCAAAATCTGAAAATTTCTCAGGATAGACAGAAAAGTTACACCGACGAAAAGAGAACTCCCAGAGAGTTCAAGACATGAGACCATGTCTATCTCAGAGTTAGGCCCAGCAAGAGTTCTCTGAGAATGGGAGATTGTTCCAAGCTATAACCTCAGTATTGTGGACCCTTTGAGGTCTTAGATAGAGTGGGACCTATAGCCTATAGGCTAGCACTCCCTCCCATAGTAAAGGTGTTAAGAACCTGAATAGATCTACAAATATACTTCAATAAGACAAAGAATAAACCATAAACCATTTACCATAACATGAACAAAAGAAATAGAGAAAACCCTTGAGGTAAGGCAACACCATACAATGGATCATATTATGGAAGGGATCCTCTCCTATTCACTTGCCTCTTCGAGGGGGATTCCTCCTATTGAGCTACATCTCATAATACAATAATTCTCTTCATATCCCATTACATTTCTTGAACCCCTTTATATAGTTCTACCATCACCTAAGAACATTCTAGAGGAGGAATCTTCTAGAAGTAGAACCTTCTAAGAAGTCCTCTTACATTTATTATATCTAACTACCATAGT
>JASDQU010589384.1:88860-100334 GCA_032191745.1 Picea mariana | reverse complement strand
ATAACAATGACCAAGAAAGAAATTTTTATACCTGGGAGTAAGTGACCTTCTTTTTGATGTAGTCCATTTGGGTTCATGATCTACTCTTATGTAGTTTCCTTCAGACTGATTGAAGCTTCTTTGATTCTTGAAGGCAGGAGGTGTTCTTGGATATTCATCTCTTTTTTAATCATTCATTCTTTCTGGTATCCCGGGCCACTTCTCATCATCTGTCTGTGTATCTAGCTTTCTTCAACCTTCTTGTTTGTATTTTCATCTTCTTTGTAGGAAATTTCACCCATGCATCCAATATGTGTTAAGTCTTTTGGCACTTGAGAGTTTATTAATCTCTTCCTCAATGAGACAACTTCTTGTTCAAGTTTCTCACAATATTCTTCTTTCTTCATCATTAGGACATTCCTTACTTCTCCTATTTTTCTTGCTTCTTTGAGTAGAGTTTTCAAGGAAATGGTTTCTTTTCTTAGTTTCTCAAAGTTTTCTAATTGTTTCTTCAATCTTTCAATTGTATTTTCACAACTAACCAATTCACTTCTTAGTTTTATATGCGTGTTTTTGAGCTTTCTATTTTCAATCTCAACATGCTTCATTTTTTTAAGATTCTCATCTTCTTGTTGAATCATTTTTGCTTCATGATTTTCTTCTTCTTCATTGGAATTTTCTTCTTTAGTATCATCTCTTTCTGTCCTTGGATAAGGACATTCAAATTAAAAATGTCCTACTCCTTCACAATTAAAGCAAAAGAACTCACCTTTATTTTCTTCTTTGAAATATGAGATGTTGTAATTTAATTCAACTTTTTATTCTTCTTCTTCTTCTTCTTCTTCTTCTGCTTATTCCCTTGCATAAAGGTCTTGTATCTTGTCCAATTTTTTTTTTTTTTATGCACATGATGCCACCTTGGATTTCGCAGAATCTGTCAATCCATCCAGGATGGTATCTATTGCCAATGTGCTATCCCTTCTTGCTTCCTTCTGAGCTACAATATTTGGTTTCTTCAAAGCATTGTATCCTAAAGCAACTGAGAACCAAACATCTGCCCCAATATCTTTCAAGTAAGTTTCCATTCTATTACTCCTGTATTCAAAATTGCTTCCATCAAATGGTGGAATCCCATTTGGAATGTTGTCTTCCATTTCTTCTTAGGATCTTCCTTCCAATGGTTAAACTGTACTAAAGGTAACTCTTTCTGATTCCATTTGTTGATACCGAGATGGGGGTGAATCAATCTCAAGTACAATTTAAAAAAAAAAATCATCTTATACTTCAACCAGATTATATATTCAATTATATCCAATGAGAAATGAACAATAGTAGAAGAGTTACACCAATACAACACAATACACCATGTACAATATATGAGAAATAATCAATATTTCTTGTTCAAGGGAAGCTACAAGTTTCAAATATAAAGGGAGGGATAAACCTCCAAGAGGAAGATACAATCCTCCAATATCAAGAGAGGTTTGACCTCTCCATCCTTGCCCCTTCCTTCCACCCAATAATATATGAGAGATAATAAAACTTTATATTAAATTATCACCATCAACCAACCATCACATAGAACCTGATAATGGTTCCTGAGATTTCTTCAACTTCTAAAATTCTTCACTTCTTGGAATAATCTGATCCTCTAGATAATATTACTCAATGTATTCTCTAAAACTCCAAGTTTCACTCCTTGAATACTCCAAGAAAAAAAGTTATAGAGAAAATGGAAGACCTTATTCAATTATAGTTTATTCAGGAGAGCGAAATTGTACAAAATGCCCCACATTCAATATTTAACATAGGATTTTGAAATTCATACACAAGAAACTACAACCCATATTATTTCCAATGCAAATGGTATCACTTCATTTTTATTCTCTATGAATATGTTATGACTATTTTTCCTGGAACACTTGTTTATGAATAACTTAAGGACTAGTAAAAAACCCTATGTTCCACATAGTGTATCTCCAATATTATATCGAATAAAGATATGAAATTTTTACCATAGGTATCTAGATATGTATTCCCAATAGCCTCCTAATTTCACCATCTGAATTGTTCTAGAAACAAAGTTATCGCTAAAATGGTAGATGACCTATAAATAACATACCTTAGAACACATCACCAAAAGGCTTTATCCTCCTTTGAAATTTGACCTTCTTTACTTCATATTTCCCATGAAATTTGACTTATATCTCCTTGTTCATTAATAAACTTGTGTTTTTTTTTAAAATGAATGTATAATGAGATGTATTTATACCCTTTATGTCACTTCCTTTTAACATTAGGGCCGACATGTAGTTTTTTCTTCAATTCACATTGTCATCTTCAAAAATTCATTTCTCCTCAATCGTGAGGATCCATGGGACATACCACATACCACCGAAAGCAGCATGACTTATACTATCCATCCATGGGTGTTTTATCTGAATGTGTATTTTCCTTCATGTATATCTACTTTGATCAATTGTGGGGTCCAAAATCTAATGGCTAGGGTTGACATCAATGACAACAACCAATCTTCCAACAATCTCCCCTTTTGTCATTGATGGCAACACTCATGCTCCCCCAGTCATAATGATCTCAATTTCTCTCCCTCTTTGATATCAATGGAAAAGAGTGGGGATTCTCCCCTGAGTTTAATCGAAAACGATAACTCTCTTCTTTGGGGTTTCTCCCCCTGAACATATAGCACTTAATAACACTTCATTTTTATGGTCTCTTTCTTCCTTGGATTCTCATGGATCTAGGATGTATATGTTACTTTTTCTTCTTTTGTAGTTGCAACCAATCTTCCTAAACCTTCTTCTATGATTTTGCATCTTTGTGAGTCAAACGTGAGAGTATATCCTTGAACACACATTTTACTAACAATGAGTACATTATGCTTCAAGTCTTCAACCAATAGGACATTCTTTTCTTGTACATTTTTTCTTCAAAGATCTACTACACCTTTTTCAATTATTTTGGCAGATGAGTCATCTCCAAATGCAACATTTCCAACCTTTCTCTTCAATATGATGAATTTGTCTTGATCCCCAGTCATGTGTGAAGAACATCCATTGTCTATGTACCATTCATATTCTTCTTTACATTCTTCAATGGTTAATTCTATTCGACAATATTCATTGTTTGGAATCTCTTTCTTTCTCCATACTGTGGTTGGCATAGGGACATTTGGAATAGGATCATCTTCATTCATATATCTACAATATCGTGCTTTGTGACCAAGATAATTACATTTGTAGAGTACAATATTTTTGTCCATCAATGGGGAAAATGAATTATAACTTTTGTTGACAAATCCACGATTGTTTCCATATCTTCTATTTACACCATTCATGTTTCTTGCATAGTTGTTCCTTTCATTGATTCTGCAATTAATTTCCTTATGTCCAAACTTTTTGCAAGTATAACAATGACCAAGAAAGAAATTTTGATACCTGAGAGTAAGTGACCTTCTTTGTGATGTAGTCGATATGGGTTCATGATCTACTCTTCTGTAGTTTCCTTCATACCGATTGAATCTTCTTTGATTCCTGAAGGTAGGAGGTCTCCTTGGATATTCATCTCTTTTGTAATCATTCCTTCTTTTTGGTATCCTGGTCCACTTCTCATCAATTGTCCGTGTAGATATTTATTCAACCTTCTTCTTGGTATTTGCATCTTCTTTGTATGAAGTTTAACCCATGCATCCAAGATGTGTTAAGTCTTTTGGCACTTGAGAGTTTTTTAAGCTCTTTCTCAATGAGACAACTTCATGTTCAAGTTTCTCACAATCTTCGTCTTTTTTCATCATTTGGAAATTCCTTCTCCTATTCTTCTTGCTTCTTCGAGTAGATTTTTCAAGGAAATGGTTTCTTCTCTTAGTTTCTCAAATTCTTCTAATTGTTTCTTCAAGATTTCAATTGTATTTTAACAACTACCCAATTCACTTCTTAGTTTTCTATGAGTTTTTTTGAGCTTTCTATTTTCAATCTCAACATGATTCAATGTTTTAATATTCTCATCTTCATGTTGAATCATTTTTTATTAATGGTTTTCTTCTTATTCATTGGGCTTTTCTTCTTCAATATCATCTCTTTCAATCCTTGGATAAGGACATTCAAATTCAACATGTCCTACTACTTCACAATTAAATCAAAAGAACTCACTTCTATTTTCTTCTTTGAAATCTGAGATGTTGTAATTTTCTTCAACTTCTTCTTCTTCTTCTTCTTATTCTTCTTCCTTTGCATAAAGGTCTTGTAGCTTGTCCCAAAGATATTTTTATGATGGAAATAATCCCACCTTGGATCTCATTGAATCTGTGAATCCATACAAGATGGTATCTATTGCCAATTTGTTGTTCCTTATTGCTTCCTTCTGAGCTGCAGTCTTTGGTTTCTTCAAAGCATTGTATCCTGAAGCAACTGAGAACCAAACATCTTCCCCAAGATATTTCAAGTAAGTTTCCATTCTATTACTCGAGTATTCAAAATTGATTCCATCAAATGGTGGAATCCCATTTGGAATGTTGTCTTCCATTTCTGCTTAGGATCTTCCTTCCAATGGGTAAACTATACTAAAGGTAACCTGCTCTGATTCCATTTGTTGATACTGAGAGGTTGGTGAATTAATATCAAGTAAAATTTAAAATAAATTTCAACTTATACTTCAACCAGATTATATATTCAATTATATCCAATGAGAAATAGACAATAGTAGAAGAGTTTTACCAATACACCATGCACAATATATGAGAAATAATCAATAGTTATTGTTCAAGGGAAGTAATGAATTCCAAGGGAAGCTATAGGTTCCAAATATAAAGGGAGGGATAAACCTCCAAAAGGAATATACAATCCTCCAATATCAAGAGAGGGTTGACCTCTCCATCCTTTCCTCTTCCTTCCACCCAAGAATATATGAGAGATAATAAAACTTTACATTAAATTATCACCATCAACCAACCATCACATAGAACCTAATAATGATTCCTGAGACTTCTTCAACTTCTGCAATTATTCACTTCTTTGGATACTTTGATCTTGTAGATAATATTACTCAATGTTTTCTCTGAAACTCCTCCAAGTTTCACTCCTTGAATCCTCCCAGAAAAGGATTTATAGAGAAAATGGTAGACCTTATTCAATTCTGGTTTGTTTAGGAGAGCGAACTTGTACATAATGCCCCATGCTCAATATTTATCATAAGATTCTTAAATTCGTACACAAGAAAACACAACTCGTAATATTTCCAATGCAATTGGTCTCACTTCATTTGGATTCTCCATGAAGACGTTATGACTGTTTTACCCAAAACACTTGTTTATGACTAGCTTCAGGACTAGTCAAAAACCCTATCTTCCACAGAGTATATCTCCAAAATTATATCGAATAAAGAGATGAAATTTTTACCATAGGTACCTAGATATGTCTTCTCAATAGCCGCTAAATTTTACCATTTGAATAGTTCTAGAAACAAATTTATAGCTAAAATGGTAAGATGTCCTGTAAATAAGATACCTTAGAACACATCATCAAAATACTTCATCCTCCCTTGAAATTTGGCCTTCTTTACTCCATATTTTCTCTGAAATTCGAATTATATCTCCTTGTTCATTAATAAACTTGTGTGTATTTAAAAATGAATGTATAATGATATGTATTTATAAACTTTATGTCATTTCCTTTTAACACTAGTGTCGACATGTAGTTTCTGCTTCAATTCACATTGTCATATTCAAAAATTCATCTCTCCTCAATCGTGAGGAGCCACATGATGTGCCACATACCACCGATAGTGGCATGACTGATACTATCCATCCATATGTGTTGTATATGAATGTGTGATTTCCTTCATGTCTATCTACTTCGATTAACTATGGGGTCCAAAATCCAATGGCTAGGGTTGACATCAATGAGAACAACCAATCTTCCAACAATATCCCCCTTTGTCATTGATGGGAACACTCATGCTCCCCCTGTCATAAGGATCCCAATTTCTTTCCCCTTTTGACATCAATGGAAAAGGGTGGGGGTTATCCCCCTAAGTTTAATGGAAAATGGCAACTCTCTTCTTTGGGGTTGCTCCTCCCGAACATATAGAACTTAATAACACTTAATTTTTATGGTCTCTTTCTTCCTTGTATATTTTTCGTGGATTTAGGATGTATATGTTACTTGTTCTTCTTGTTCCAGTTGCAACCAATCTTCTTGAAACTTATTCTTTTATTTTTCATCTTTGTGAGTTAAACGTGATAATATATCCTTTATCACACATTTTACTAACATTGAGTAGATTATGCTTCAACTCTTCAACCAATAGGACATTCTTTGCTTTTACATTTTTTCTTCCAAACTCTACTACACCTTTTTGAATTATTTTGGTAGATGAGTCATCTCCAAATGCAACATTGCCACCCTTTCTCTTCAAGCTGATGAATTTGTCTTGATCCCTTATCATGTGTGAAGAACATCCATTGTCTATGTACCATTCATCTTCTTCTTTACATTCTTCAACGGTTAATTCTATTCGACAATATTCATTGTTTGGAATCTCTTTCCTTCTTCATATTGTGGTTGGCATAGGGACATTTGGCATAGTAGCATATTCATTCATATATATGCAATCTCATGATTTGTGACTAACATAATTGCATTTGTAGCATACAATATTTTGGTCTATCAATTGGGGAAAATGAATTATAACTTTTGTTGACAAATCCACGATTGTTTCCATATCTTCTATTTACACCATTCATGTTTCTTGCATAGTTGTTCCTGTCATTGATTCTACAATTAATTTCCTTATGTCCAAAATATTTGCATTTATAACAATGACCAAGAAAGAANTTCATACTGATTGCAGCTTCTTTGATTCCTGAAGGTAGGAGGTCTTCTTGGATATTCATCTCTTTTGTAATCATTCCTTCTTTTTGGTATCCTGGTCCACTTCTCATCAACTGTCTAAGTAGATATTTTGATGTAGGAGCATCACCTTCAAATTCAAAACGCAAGCATGGAGGCGAAGGAACGATATCTCAACAATGACAGAGTTTCAAATCATAAATTAAATTAGAATTAAATCGAGTTGTTGAGATATTTTTTAAACAACATTTTAAAAATGCAACTTGTTTGTAAATTCGTGAAGAACTGTAAGGGATTGCAAATATTGAGTGTTGACTCTTATCTGGCAATAATTGTTAGTTATTTTAATAGGACAAAGTAGGTAACCACTAAGAGTTTGATATGATAGGTTGCAGACAGGATGAGAGAGATTGTGGAGCCAGTCCTTAGATAGTTTTAATTGTTGCATTGTAATAGAACAGACATAATAGAGAGAAGGAGATAAAGATCTGAGATATTAGTAGAAAAGAGTAGTTTAGAAGAAATACTATGTAATTTGTTTTCATGAAGGAATAGAACAGACAGAATTTTCCCAAATCCTTGGACTGTTTTCATTTAACGTGTGATTGAATGAATGTGATATTCTGTGTGTATGGTTATTTTATTTTCTTTCATGTATGATTGTTCAAGAGGTTGACTGTGTGATTTCGGGACGAAACTAGATGAGTTTCAATTGTTTCTCTTTTGACACTTGTATGAAAGGTGTGCATCTCGAATGCAAGGAGTGTGTCAATTGAATCTCAGATTGATTCAAAGAAGTTCAGATAGAACGAAGGAAGCTTAGACCAGGTGCAAGGTGTGCAGAACGTCAAGGAGAGACTAAGCATTGAAGAACTCTAACCAAAGGAATGCCAGGTGGGCGAGAAGAATTTATTTTCAAGAAATCCTTCAATCTGAGTTATCAAAATCTCAAGAATGCAAGGTGTGTGTGGGAAATCAAAATCTGTTTAAGGACAAAGTTGAGAAAGGATAAAACTTTTCAGAAGTGTTGATGAGATCCAAGAGTTGGGCTCGTAGGAGGGGAAAAGGTTCAAAACCTTTGAACACTTATAAAATAATCTAAGTCACAGAGAAATCAAAAGCTCAGAAGGGAGGAGAAACAATGGTCATTGGATCACTGTGTAAAAGATCAAAAACCGTTTGATTAGAGTGAAGTGTAGGAGCCTTAGCGCTTTGCACAAAGAGGAGAGAGAAAACTCACCAGAGTTGAGAATTGAGATTTTTTGAGCCCGAAGAGCTGAAGATCTGAAATAGAGTCTCAATCATCTAATCAATAGGAACATATCTAAGACATCAAATTGTTCGTGGTAAAATTCAAGCGTCGAATCGACATAATGGATCTGAGTTGTCAGATACTGTGAATCCAAGAGGAGGCAAGTTTGAAACTTGATATTTCTGAAGCACGGAGAGCTGAAGGGCCGGAGCGAATCTGGATCATTGGATCTAGGAGGACACGTGTCGGCAAGTCGGAATATCCAGGAGGACACGTGTTGGTAAGTCGGAATATCCAAAGAAAGTTGAAGGTCGAAGTGTTCATACACTCGAAGCTCGAAGAGCTGAAGAGCTGAGAGTCGTCGATATATAGGTGGACACTTGTCAACATATCATGATCTCTAGGTAAATTTGTTGTGGAGTTTTAGTTGAGAACTAAGACTGTCGAACCCTAAAGACCCAAAGTGATTCATAGTCGTCATATCTAGGAGAGACATGGAATATATCCATGTACTCTGGGTAAAGTCCTAAATTAATCCTCGATCGTTAGATCAAGAGGACATGCGGAAAAAATCTACATACTTCGTGGGGAGAGAGAATTTGAGAGTTGAAAAGTCTGAAATTTGGATACGCAAAGGGATCACAACCATTGATCTGAGGAGGACATGTGTCGGTGGATTAGAGTCTTTGGATAAAATCCAAAGGAGGGAAGGGTTAAATTTTGAGAAATACGGAGTCCAGAGTTCTGAAGTGATCAACACCATTGATTTCATGAGACAGGTGTTCGCAGATCGTCATCTCCGGGGGATCGGAGTACGTAAGAAAGATGGGATTGAGATTTCAAAATCCTAAAATATGGAATTGTGAAGAGATCACAGTCGTTGGATCCAGGAGGAGCATATCTAGGCCATCAGTCAGACAATATCATCAAGATCATGATATCGATGATCCCATAGCAATTTGGGGATAGACGTTGCACGGGTTTTAAAACGTTGAGGGTGTGCGTAGTCGCGTGGTCATCGCCCAAGGTTGCATTAAGAGGGGTCTTACCTGAAAAGGATTTAATGCCCAACACTCTGGGATTTTGTAGGAGAGTGAAAGGGAAGGTCATGGGTGTCATTAAACCTACATCAAGAAGCCAAAAGGGCCTGTGTTTTAATACATAAGGGAACCATTAAGATTCCAGAGAGTTATTGACTCAAGAATCAAAGATCCTTGACCGGGAGGTTGTGCAGCCCTACGAGGGAGTAGGGGGGCTGCATCAGGTGGTATCAAAGATAATATTGAGTTTATTTGCAAAAATAAATAAAAGGAGAAAGGAGGTAAGTTGATATCATTTGTGGTATCAAGAAATTGATTTTTGTTTGTAAGAAACGCAGTGAAATCATGCCACCCAGAAGGCGTAGAGTGAATGCAGAAATGGAAGAAGAAATGAGGCGATTCTGAATGAAGTTGGAAACCATGTAAACAACACAGAAGAGAACATCAGAGGCTAGATATATTAGTGAAGCTGAGAGTGAAGAAGAAGAGGTCAAAGAAAATGTAGCAGAGGGTGTTGCATAAGATCACTTAATAAAAGTTGTTTCAAACATATGAGCTAGAGCAAGAATATATTTACCAATGTATGAAGGAAATTTAGAAGTTGAAGAATTTCTATATTGGGTACGTGATATGGACAAATAATTCAATTATGAATATATCTAAGAAGACAATATGGTGAATCATGTAGTGACAAGACTGAAAGTGCATGCAGCGCTATGGTGGGATGAACTACAAGCCGAACGCAAGAGGTTATAGGGATGAGATATTAAGTGATGTAATTCCTATGGATGCTTATCACATTTTATTGGGGAAACCATGGTAGTTTGACAAAAAAATTATTCATGATGGGAGAAAGAATACTTATACCCTAGAGAAGAATGGTAGGACACATATGTTGTTATTCATAGAAGGAAAAGAGAAAAAGAGGGAATCTAGTTCAAACATACTTCTCATGAGTGGGACGAAACTCTTGAATAAAGTCAAGAAGGAGAAATAAATGTAGTTTTCTATAGTGAGGAAGCCTAGAGTTATCCTTACGAATAATTCTGTGGAAGATTTACCTATAGAAATCCAGGAACTGTTAGAAAACATTGCTGACATAGTAGTGGATGAGTTACCATACTCATTTCCACCCATTAGGAGTATAAGCCATCATATTGACCTTATTACAGGAGCTAGTTTACCGAACAAACAGGCTTATAGGTTGACACCTAGAGAGAATGAGGAAGTGAAAAATCAAGTCTAGGAGTTGTTGGATAAAGTTTTAGTTAGGAAATACTAATCCCATGTGAAATACCAACTATGTTAAGTCCAAAGAAGGATGGAGGATGGAGAATGCGTACAGATTCTCGAGCCATCAATAAGATAACCATTAGGTACAAATTTCCTTTACTGAGGATGGATGATTTGATGGGCTGTTTGAGTGGAGAAAGATATTTTTCCAAGATAGAATTGAAGAGTGGATACCATCAAATAAGAATGAGAGAGGGAGATGAATGGAAAAAAACATTCAAGACAAATGAAGGATTGTTCAAATGGTTGGTCATGCCATTTGGGTTAACAAATGCACTGAGCACATTTATGAGATTGATGAAAGAAGTGTTGAAAGAATTCATAGGAATTTTTTTCATAGTATATCTAGATGACATACTAATCTTCAGTAAGACAAAGGGAGAACACTTAAGACATTTGACATCAGTGATGGAAAAGTTGCAGCAAGAGAAGTTGTTGATAAATTTGAAGAAGAGCTCTTTTATGAAGAAGGAACTCATATATTTGGGTTTCGTGATATATTCAAATGAATTGAAGATGGATCCAGAAAAGGTGAGAGAAATCAGAGAATGTCCATCACCAAGCAGCATATTTGAGATAAGACGTTTTCATGGGTTAGCAATATTTTATAGAAAGTTTATAAGAAATTTTAGTGGTATATGTGCACCCATGTTGGACATTGTGAAGAAGAAACACAAGTCCTTTAGTTGGACAGAGGAATCTAAAAAAGGTTTCAAAGTGTTGAAGGAAAAGATCACAGAACAACAACCAATTTTGGTCTTGCCTGATTTTGGAAAAACATTTCAAGTGAGATGTGATGCGAGTGAATTAGCTATTGGAGCAGTATTGAGTCAGGATAATAGGCCAGTTGCTTATTTCAGTGAGAAGATGAATGACGCCAAGAAGAATTATTCCACATATGACAAAGAATTTTATGCAGTGATTCAATCTTTGAAGAAGTGGAGACACTATCTAATTCCTAAAGAATTTGTCTTGTACACTGATAACCAAGCTTTGCAGTTTATTACTAGGAAAGAAAAGTTGAATCAGAAACATGCAAAATGGGTA
>JASDQU010589384.1:72435-86957 GCA_032191745.1 Picea mariana | reverse complement strand
TGCACATGATGCCACCTTGGATTTTGCGGAATCTGTCAATCCATCCAAGATGGTATCTATTGCCAATTTGTTGTTCCTTCTTGCTTCCTTCTAAGCTGCAGTCTTTGGTTTCTTCAAAGCATTGTATCCTAAAGCAACTGAGAACCAAACATCTACCCCAAGATCTTTCAAGTAAGTTTCAATTCTATTACTCCTGTATTCAAAATTGCTTCCATCAAATGGTGTAATCCCATTTGGAATGTTGTCTTCCATTTCGTCTTAGGATCTTCCTTCCAGTGGTTAAACTACACTGAAGGTAACCCTCTCTGATTCCAGTTGTTGATACCGAGAGGGGGTTGAATCAATATCAAGTACAATTTTTTTTTTTTTCAACTTATACTTCAACCAGATTATATATTCAGTTATATCTAATGAGAAATGAACAATAGTAGAAGAGTTACACCAATACACCACAATACACCATGCACAATATATGAGAAATAATCAATATTTCTTGTTCAAGGGAAGCTACAGGTTTGAAATATAAAGGGAGGGATAAAACTCCAAGAGGAAGATACAATCCTCCAATATCAAGAGAGGTTTGACCTCTCCATCCTTGCCCCTTCCTTCCATGCAATAATATATGAGAGATAATAAAACTTTATATTAAATTATCACCATCAACCAACCATCACATAGAACCTGATAATGCTTCCTGAGACTTCTTCAACTTCTAAAATTCTTCACTTATTGGAATAATATGATTGTGTGGATAATATTACTCAATGTATTCTCTGAAACTCCTCCAAGTTTCACTCCTTGAATCCTCCCATAAAAAAAGTTATAGAGAAAATGGTAGACCTTATTCAATTATGGTTTATTCAAGAGAGCGAAATTGTACATAATGCCCCACGTTCAATATTTAACATAAGATTTTGAAATTCGTACACACGAAACTACAACCCATATTATTTCTAATGAAAATGGTATCACTTCATTTTTATTCTCTATGAATATGTTATGACTATTTTTCCTACTTGTTTATGAATAACTTCAGGACTAGTCAAAAACCCTATGTTCCACATAGTGTATCTCCAATATTATGTCGAATAAAGATATGAAATTTTTACCACAAGTACCTAGATATGTATTCTCAATAGCCTCCTGATATCACCATCTGAATCGTTCTAGAAACAAAGCTATAGCTAAAATGGTAAGATGACCTGTAAATAACATACCTTAGAACACATCACCAAAAGGATTCATCCTCCCTTGAAATTTGACCTTCTTTACTTCATATTTCCCATGAAATTTGACTTATATCTCCTTGTTCATTAATAAACTTGTGTTTTTTTTAAAATGAATGTATAAGGAGATGTATTTATACCCTTTATGTCACTTCCTTTTAACATTAGGGCCAACATGTAGTTTCTTCTTCAATTCACATTGTCATCTTCAAAAATTCATTTCTCCTCAATCATGAGGATCCATGGGACATACCACATACCACCGGAAGCAACATGACTTATACTATCCATCCATGGGTGTTTTATCTGAATGTGTATTTTCCTTCATGTCTATCTACTTTGATCAACTGTGGGGTCCAAAAGCCAATGGCTAGGGTTGACATCAATGACAACAACCAATCTTCCAACAATCTCCCCCTTTGTCATTGATGGAAACAGTCATGCTCCCCCTGTCATAATGATCCCAATTTCTCTCCCTCTTTGATATCAATGGAAAAGAGTGGGGCTGCTCCCCTGAGTTTAATCGAAAACTATAAATCTCTTCTTTGGGGTTGCTCCCCCCGAACATATAGCACTTAATAACACTTCATTTTTATGGTCTCTTTCTTCCTTGGATATTTCTCATGGATCTAGAACGTATATGTTACTTTTTCTTATTTTTGTAGTTGCAACCAATCTTCCTAAACCTTCTTCTTTGATTTTTCATCTTTTTGAATCAAACGTGAGAGTATATCCTTGATCACACATTTTACTAACACTTGTTTATGACTAGCTTCGAGACTAGTCAAAAACCCTATCTTCCATAGAGTATATCTCCAAAATTATATCGAATAAAGATCTAAAATTTTTACCATAGGTACCTATATATGTCTTCTCAATAGCTGCTAAATTTCACCATCTGAATATTTATAGAAACAAATTTATAGCTAAAATGGTAAGATGTCCTGTAAATAAGATACCTTAGAACACATCACCAAAAGACTTCATCCTCCCTTGAAATTCGGCCTTATTTACTTCATATTTTCTCTGAAATTCGTCTTATATCTCCTTGTTCATTAATAAACTTGTGGGTATTTAAAAATGAATGTATAATGATATGTATTTATAACCTTTATGTCATTTCCTTTTAACATTAGGGTCGACATGTAGTTTCTGCTTCAATTCACATTGTCATCTTCAAAAATTCATTTCTCCTCAATCGTGAGGATCCACATGATGTGCTACATACCACCGACAATGGCATGACTTATACTATCCATCCATATGTGTTGTATCTGAATGTGTAATTTCCTTCATGTCTATCTACTTCAATTAAGTGTGGGGTCCAAAATCTAATGGCTAGGGTTGACATCAATGAGAAAAACCAATCTTCCAACAATATCCCCCTTTGTCATTGATGGGAACACTCATGCTCCCCCTATCATAAGGATCCCAATTTATTTCCCCTATTGACATCAATGGAAAAGGGTGGGGGTTATCCCCCAGATTTTAATGGAAAAAGGTAACTCTCTTCTTTGGGGTTGCTCCCCCCGAACATATAGAACTTGATAACACCTAATTTTTATGGTCTCTTTCTTCCTTGGATACTTTTCATGGATATAGGATATATATGTTACTTGTTCTTCTTGTTCCAGTTGCAACCAATCTTCTCGAAACTTCTTCTTTTATTTTTCATCTTTGTGAGTTAAACGTGATAATATATCCTTGCTCACACATTTTACTAACATTGAGTAGATTATTCTTCAAGTCTTCAACCAATAGGACATTCTTTGCTTTTACATTTTTTCGTCCAAGCTCTACTACACATTTTCAAATTATTTTGGTAGATGAGTCATCTCCAAATGCAACATTTCCACCCTTTCTCTTCAAGCTAATGAATTTGTCTTGATCCCTTATCATGTGTGAAGAACATCCACTGTCTATGTACCATTCATATTCTTTTTTACATTCTTCAATGGTTAATTCTATTTGACAATATTCATTGTTTGGAATCTCTTTCCTTCTCCATATTGTGGTTGGCATAGGGACATTTGGCATAGGATCATATTCATTCATATATATGCAATCTCATGCTTTGTGACCAACATAATTGCATTTGTAGCATACACTATTTTGGTCTATCAATGGGGAAAATGAATTATAACTTTTGTTGACAAATCCATGATTGTTTCCATATCTTCTATTTACACCATTCATGTTTCTTGCATAGTTGTTACTATCATTGATTCTGCAATTAATTTCCTTATGTCCAAAATATTTTCATTTATAACAATGACCAAGAAAGAAATTTTGATACCTGGGAGTAAGTGACCTTGTTTGTGATGTAGTCCATATGGGTTCATGATCTACTCTTCTGTAGTTTCCTTCATACTGATTGAAGCTTCTTTGATTCCTGAAGGTAGGAGGTCTTCTTGTATATTCATCTCTTTTGTAATCATTCCTTCTTTCTGGTATCCTGGTCCACTTCTCATCAACTTTCCAAGTAGATATTTTGATGCAGGAGCATCACCTTCAAATTCAAAATGAAAGCGTGGAGGCAAAGGAACGACATCTCAACAATGACAGAGTTTCAAATCATAAATTCAATCAGAATTAAATCGAGTTGTTGAGATATTTTTTAAACAACATTTTAAAAATGCAACTTGTTTGTAAATTCATGAAGGACTGTAAGGGATTGCAGATATTGAGTGTTGACACTTATCTGGCAATAATTGTTAGTTATTGTAATAGGACAGAGTAGGTAACCAGTAAGAGTTTGATATGATAGGCTGTAGACAGGATGGGAGAGCTCATGGAGCCAGTCCTTATATAGTTTTAATTGTTGCATTGTAATAGAACAGACAGAATAGAGAGAAGGAGATAGAGATCCAAGAGATCAGTAGAAAAGAGTAGTGTAGAAGAAATACTATGTAATTTGTTTTCATGAAGGAATAGAATAGACAGAATTGTCCCAAATCCTTGGACTGTTTTCATTTAACGTGTGATTGAATGAATGTGATATTCTGTGTGTATGGTTATTTTATTTTCTTTCATGTATGATTGTTTGAGAGGTTGACTGTGTGATTTCGGGACGAAACTGGATGAGTTTCAATTGTTTCTCTTCTGACACTTGTATGCAAGGTGTGCATCTCGAACGCAAGGAGTGCGTCAATTGAATCTCAGATTGATTCAAAGAAGTTCAGAGAGAATGAAGGAAACTTAGACCAAGTGCAAGGTGTGTAGAATGTCAAGGAGCGACTAAGCATTGAAGAACTCGGACCAGAGGAATGCCAGGTGGGCGAGAAGAATTTATTTTCAAGAAATCCTTCGATTTGAGTTATCAAAATCCTGAGAATGTAAGGTGTGTGTGGGAAATCAAAATCTGTTTAAGGACAAAGTTGAGAAGGCATAAATCTTTTCAGAAGTGTTGACGAGATCCAAGAGTTGGGCTCGTAGGAGGAGAAAAGGTTCGAAACATTTGAACACTTATAAAATATTCTAAGTCATAGAGAAATCAGAAACTCGGGAGGGAGGAGCGACAATGGCCATTGGATCACTGTGTAAAACATCAACAACTATTTGATTAGAGTGAAGTGCAGGAGCCTTAGTGCTTCGCACAAGGAGGAGAGAGAAAACTCACCAGAGTTGAGAATTGAGATTTTTGGAGCCCGAAGAGTCGGAGATCCGAAATAGAGTCTTAGTCGTCCGATCAACAAGAACATATCTAAGACATCAGATTGTTCGGGGTAAAATTAAAGCGTCAGATCAACAGAATGGATCTGAGCTATTAGATACTGTGAATCCAGGAGGAGGCAAGTTTGAAACTTGATATTTTCAAAGCATAGAGAGTCGAAGGGTTGGAGCAACTTTGGACCGTTGGATCTAGGAGGACATGTGTCAGAAGGTTGGAATATCCAGAGGAAGGCAAAGGTTGAAGTGTTCAGACACCCAAATCTCGAAGAGCCGAACATCTGAGAGTTATCGATCTATAGGTGGACACTTGTCAAAAGATCACGATCTCCAGGTAAAGTTGTTGTGGAGTTTTAGTTGAGAACTAATACTGTCGAACCCTAAAGACCTGAAGTGATTTATAGCCATCAGATCTAGGATAGACATGGAATAGATCCATGCACTCTAGGTAAAGTCCTAAATTAATCCTCAATTGTTAGATCAAGATGACATGGAGAAAAAATATGCATACTTCACAGGGAGAGAGAATTTGAGAGTTGAAAAGTCTGAGGTTCAAATACACAAAGGGATCGCAGCCATTGATCTGAGGAGGAAACACGTCGATGGATTAGAGTCTTCGGATAAAATCAAAAGGAGGGAAGGGTTAAATTTTGAGAACTACGGAGTCCAGAGTTGTAAAGTGATCAACACTGTTGATTTCATGGGACAGGTGTCCGCAGATCGTCATCTCTGGGGGTTCGGAGTACGAAAGAAAGCTGGGTTTGAGATTTCAAAATCTTGAAATATGGAATTGTGAAGAGATCACAGTCGTTGGATCCAGGAGGAGCATATCTAGGCCATCAGTCATACAATATCGTCAAGATTGTGATATCGATGATCCCATAGCAATTTGGGGATATAAGTTGCACTGGTTTTAAAACGTTGAGGGTGTGCGCAGTCATGTGGTCATCGCCCAAGATTACATTGAGAGGGGGCTTACCTAAAAAGGAGATAATGCCCAACACTCTGCGATTTCATAGGAGAGCAAAAGGGAAGGTCGTCGGTGTCATTAAACCTGCACCGAGAAGCCGAAAGGGCTTGTGTTTTAATACATAAGGGAGCCATTAAGATTCTAGAGAGTTATTGACTCAAGAATCAGAGATCCTTGATCGGGAGGTCATGAAGCCCTACAGGGGAGTAGGGGGTCTACATCAGGTGGTATCAGAACTAATATTGAGTTTATTTGTAGAAATAAAAAAGATTGGAAAGGAGGTAAGTTGGTATCATTTGTGGTATCAAGAAATTGATTTCCGTTTGTAAGCGATGTAGTGAAATCATGCCACCCAGAAGGCGTAGAGTGAATGTAGAAATGGAAGAAGAAATGAGGCAACTCCGAATGAAGTTGGACGCCATGGAAACAAAAAAGAGGATAGCACCAGAGGCTAGAGATATCAGTGAAGCTGAGAGTGAAGAAGAAGATGTCGAAGAAAATGTAGCAGAGGATGTTGCACAATATCGCTTGGTAAAAGTTGTTTCAAACATAGGAGCTAGAGCAAGAATAGACGTACCAATGTATGAAGGAAATTTAGAAGTTGAAGAATTTCTATATTGGGTATGTGATATGGACAAATACTTCAATTATGAAGATATCTAAGAAGACAATATGGTCAAGCATGCAATGACAAGATTGAAATTTCATGCGGTGCTATGGGGGGATGAACTGCAAGACGAATGCAGGAGAAATATTAAGCAGGAAATTAAGAGTTGGGATAGAATGGTAGCCAAGCTGAAGGAAAAATTTATCCCAAAGGATTACCAAATCAATCTATTCAGAAGATTGCAAAACCTGAGATAGAAGAGATTATCAGTGAAGGACTACACTAAGGAATTTTATAGACTGAACATCAGAGATGGACAGAAAGAAAATGAAGGTGAAAAGACAACCAGATATATCAATGGGATGAGATATGAAACCCAAGAGGAGATCAACAGGATGTCGGTTAGTACAGTCGAGGATGCTTATCAAGAAGCCTTGAAATCTGAAGAGAAATTGGCCAGGAAACAAAGCCAATGAAGCAGAGGGGGAAACTCAAGTAGAGGTAAGGGAGCCAATAGAGAGAAGTTCCAAAAGCAGAAGCATGAGGCTGACAAACAACAAAGTCACCATGAGAAAGGTGGAAGTTTTAAAGAAGGACCACATGGTAGAATAAGTCCTTTCCCCATAGGGAGAGGAAGAGGAAGAGCCAGAGGAGGCGTAGTTAGATGTTATACCTATGGAAATCAAGGGCACAAGTCTTGGGAATGTCTCGAGAGAAAGAAAAAAGGAGAAGGTGAAGCACACATTGTTGAAGCATAGAAGCATGTGGAAGCAAAAGAAATGGAAGGATGAAAGAACCTCATGATGAGAAAGATTCTTATTAAACCAAATAGGGATATGGAGGAACTAGTTCAACAAACAAGTCTGTTCAAAACTGCTTGCAAGATGAAAGACGAAGTTTGCAAGGCGATCATAGACAATTAGAGCACTGACAATCTAGTATCCACAGAGATGGTGGAGAAACTGGAGCTGAAGACAACTGAACATCCAAACCCATACAAGGTATCATGGTTGCAGAAAGGACATCAAGTAATGGTAAGTCAACAATACCAAGTTGAATTTAAAATAGGAGGTTATAGGGATGAAATATTAAGTGATGTAATTCCTATGGCTGTAATGGTAAGTCAACAATACCAAGTTGAATTTAAAATAGGAGGTTATAGGGATGAAATATTAAGTGATGTAATTCCTATGGATGCCTGTCATATTTTATTGGGGAGACCATGGTAGTTTGATAGAAAAGTTATTCATGATGGGAGAAAGAATACTTATACCCTAGAGAAGAATGGTAGGACACATATGTTGTTATCCATAGAAGCAAAAGAGAAAAAGAGGGAATCTAGTTCAAGCATACTTCTCATGAGTGGGGTGAAACTCTTGAATGAAGTCAAGAAGGAGAAATAAATGTAGTTTTATATAGTGAGGAAGCCTAGAGTTATCCTTACGAATACTTATGTGGAAGATTTACCTATAGAAATCTAGGAACTATTAGAAAACTTTGCTGACATAGTAGTGAATGAGTTACCACACTCATTTCCACCCATTAGGAGTATAAGCCATCATATTGACCTTATTCCAGGAGCTAGTTTACCAAACAAAGAAGCTTATAGGTTGACACCTAGAGAGAATGAGGAAGTGAAAAATCAAGTCCAGGAGTTGTTGGATAAAGTTTTAGTTAGGGAAAGCCTAAGCCCATGCACAGTACCAACTATGTTAAGTCCAAAGAAGGATGAAGGATGGAGGATGGAGAATGTGTATAGATTCCAAAGTCATCAATAAGATAACCATTAGGTACAAATTTCCTTTACCGAGGATGGATGATTTGATGGATTGTTTGAGTGGAGAAAGATATTTTTCCAAGCTAGAATTGAAGAGTGGATACCATCAAATAATAATGAGAGAGGGAGATGAATGGAAAACAACATTCAAGACAAATGAAGGATTGTTTGAATGGCTGGTCATGCCATTTGGGTTAACAAATGCACCAAGCACATTTATGAGATTGATGAATGAAGTGTTGAAAGAATTCATAGGAATTTTTTTCATAGTATATCTAGATGACATACTAATCTTTAGTAAGACAAAGGGAGAACACTTAAGACATTTGACATCAGTGATGGAAAAGTTGCAGCAAGAGAAGTTGTTGATAAATCTAAAGAAGAGATCTTTTATGAAGAAGGAACTCATATATTTGGGTTTCATGATATATTCAAATGAATTGAAGATGGATCCAGAAAAGGTGAGAGAAATTAGAGAATGGCCATCGCCAAGCAACATATTTGAGATAAGAAGTTTTCATGGGTTAGCAAGATTTTATAGAAAGTTTATAAGAAATTTCAGTGGTATATATGCACCCATGTTGGACACTGTGAAGAAGAAACACAAGTCCTTTAGTTGGATAGAGGAATCTGAAAAAGGTTTCAAAGTGTTGAAGGAAAATATCACAGAACAACAACCAATTCTGGTCTTGTCAGATTTTGGAAAAACATTTCAAGTGAGATGTGATGCAAGTGGAATAGCTATTGGAGCAGTATCGAGTCAGGATAATAGACCAGTTGCTTATTTCAGTGAGAAGATGAATGATGCCAAGAAGAATTATTCCACATATGACAAAGAATTTTATGCAGTGATTCAATCTTTGAAGAAGTGGAGACACTATCTAATTCCTAAAGAATTTGTCTTGTACACTGATAACCAAGCTTTGCAGTTTATTACTAGGAAAGAAAAGTTGAATCAGAAACATGCAAAATGGGTAGAATTTATGCATAATTTTACTTTTGTTAATAAACATATTGTTGGAAATGCTAACAAAGTTGCAGATGCTTTGAGCAGGAGGTGTTTGATTGTATAAGAATTCTAGGTGGAGACCTTAGGGTTTTAACACCTCAAGGAGATGTATAAAGAAGACGCATATTTTAAGGAAGATTATGAGTCATGCAAGAATCCTTTATTGGGAGATAGAAGCTCATGGACTGAATATTTGATCTAGGATGGATTATTGTTCAAGGGAAGCCAATTGTGCATACCAAAATTCTCAATGAGAGATAATTTGTTGAAGGAGAAACACAACAAAGGTTTAGCTAGAAATTTTCGTCACGATAAGACATTTGCACAATTGAGTAATTCGTATTATTGGCCGAGCATGAGAGAAGAGGTGAAAAATTTTGTGAAAAAATGAAAAATTTGTCAGTATGCAAAAGGAAGACAACATAACACTGGTTTGTATCATCCATTACCAATTCCAGAAAGGTCGTGGGATGCAATCAATATGGATTTTTTTTTTGGATTGCCTAGAAATCAAAAAGGGATCGATTCAATATTTTTTGTGGTGGACAGATTTTAAAAAATGGCACATTTCATACCATGCCAGAAGAAAAACAATGATACACACATAGCCAATTTGTTTTATAAATAAGTACTGAGACTACATGGATTTCCAAGGAGCATAGTCTCAGACATGGACACCAAATTTGTAGGACACTTTTGGAGGACTTTATGGAAGAGGTTGGGGACGAACTTGTCCTTTATTTCAATATATCACCCTCAGAAAGATGGACATACTGAAGTAGTAAACAAGAGTCTGGGAAAATTGTTGAGAAGTTTAGTCACTGAGCAAGGACGTCAATGGGATCATATTCTGCCACAAGAAAAATTTGCATTCGACAATTCAGTGAATAGGAGAACAGGGGAAAGTCCATTTGAAATTGTGTATGGTAAACAACTAAGAGAGATTATAGTGTTGAGATATCTTAATCAAGATGAGTTCAGATGTGCTGGAGCAGAGGATTTTGTAGCAGAAATGTAGAAACTCCATGACAGAGTCAAAGAACAACTACATAATAATAGCCAGAAATACAAGAGCAGAGTTGATCAAAAGAGGAGAGAAGTTCAATTATAGGTTGGAGATGAAGTTTTAGCTCATTTGAGAAAAGAAATGTTTCCAAGGGGAACGTATAACAAGTTGAAGAGGAAAAAGATAGGACCATGCAGGATTCTCAGAAAATTTGCACCCAATGCTTATGAAATTGAGTTGATAGACAATGTTGAGATATCACCGAAATTCAATGTTGCATACCTATATCCTTACAGGAGAGATGAGGCAGGAGAATCAGATGATCATAAAGAAGTTCAGTGGGATGAAAAATTTCCCATAGTAGAAAAACCTCAGATGGAGAAAATCATTGAACAACGAGATGGAAAGAAGACCAGGAGAAAGACATATCCTGAATATTTAGTGAAGTGGAAAGATCATCTAATAGAAGATGCAATATGAGTCACTGAACCTGATATTTTGAAGCATGGAACGACAATGCAGGAGCTCATGGATAAGACTCCATGAAAATTTTAACCAGAGGAGTATGATGTAGGAGCATCGCCTTCAAAGTCAAAACACAAGCGTGGAGGCAAAGGAACAACATCTCAGCAATGACAGAGTTTCAAATCAGAAATTAAATCAGAATTAAATCGAGTTGTTGAGATATTTTGTAAACAACATTTTAAAAATGTAACTTGTTTGTAAAGTCATGAAGGACTGTAAGGGATTGCAAATATTGAGTGTTGACTCTTATCTAGAAATAACTATTATTTACTATAATAGGACATAGTAGGTAACCGCTAAGAGTTTGATAGGATAGGTTCCAGATAGGACGAGAGAGCTGGTGGAGCCAATCCTTAGATAATTTTCATTGTTGCATTGTAATAGAATAGGCAAAATAGAAAGAAGGAGATAGAGAGCCGAGAGATCAGTAGAAAAGAGTAGTGTAGAAGAAATACTATGTAATTTGTTTTCATGAAGGAATAGAATAGACATAATTGTCCCAAATCCTTGGATTGTGTTCATTTAACGTGTGATTGAATGAATGTGATATTATGTGTGTATGGTTATTTTATTTTCTTTCATGTATGATTGTTTGATAGGTTGAACTTGTGAGTTCGTGACGAAACTGGATGAGTTTCAATTGTTTCTCTTCTGACACTTGTATGCAAGGTGTGCATCTGGAATGGAAGGAGTGTGTTGAATGAATCTTAGATTGATTCAGATAAGTTTAGAGAGAATGAACGAAACTTAGACCAGGTGCAAGGTGTTCACAACGTCAAGGAGTGACTAAGCATCAATGAACCCAAACCAGAGGAACGCCAAGTGGGAGAGAAGAATTTATTTTCAAGAAATCCTTCGATCTAAGTTATCAAAATCCTGAGAATGCAAGGTGTGCATGGGAAATTGAAACCCGTTTAAGGAAAAAGCTGAGAAGGGATAACACTTTTCAGAAGTGTTGATGAGAGCCAATATTTGGGCTCATAGGAGGAGAAAAGGTTTGAAAACTTTGAACACTTAGAAAATCTTCTAAGTCACAGAGAAATCAAAAGCTCAGGAGGGAGGAGCAACAGTGTTCGTTTGATCACTGTGTAAAAGATCAACAACCTTTTGATCAGAGTGAAGTGCACGAGCCTTAGCGCTTTGCACACAGAGGAGAGAGAAAACTCACCAGACTTGAGAACTGATATTTCTATAGCCCGAAGAGCTGGAGATCTAAAATAGAGTCTCATCCATCCGATCGGCAGGAACAAATCTAAGCCGTCATATTTTTCAGGGTAAATTTAAGCATCAGATTTCCAAAATGGATTTGAGTCGTCAGATAGTATGAGTTTGGGAGGAGGCAAGTTTGAAAATCGAAATTTTCGAAGCGTGAAGAGCTGAAGGACCGGAGCAAATCTGGACTGTTGGATCCAAAAGGACATGTGTTGATAGTTCGAAAGATCCAGATGAAGGAGAAGTTTGAAGTGTTGAGACAATCAAATCCTAAAGAGCCGAAGAGTTGAGAGACATCGATCTATAGGTAGAAACTTGTCAACAGATCGTGAGCTTCGGGTAAATTTGTTGTGGAGTTTCACTTGAGAAATGAGACTGTCGAGCCCTGAAGAACCCGAAGTGATTCATAGCCGTCAAATCTAGGAGAGACGTGCCATACATCCATGCACTCTGGGTAAAGTCTCGAAGTAATCCTTGATCATTAGATAAAGAGGACACATGATAGAAATCCACATACTTCACGGGGAGAGAGAAGTTGAGAGTTGAAAAGTTTGAAGTTTAAATACGTGAAGGGATCACAATCGTTGATCTGAGGAGGACACACGTCAGTGAATTAGAATCTTCGGATAAAAGACAAAGGAGGGAAGGGTTAAATTTTGAGAACTACGGAGTCCGGAGTTCCAAAATCATCAACACTGTAGATTTCATGAGACAAGTGTCCATAGATCGTCAACTCCGGGGGATTAGATTACTGAAGAAAGTTGGGTTTGAGATTTCAAAATCCTAAAATCCAGAATTACAAAGAGATCACAGTTGTTGGATCTAGGAGGAGCTGATCTAGACCATTAGTCAGATAGTATCATCAAGATCGTGATATCGATGATCCCGTAGAAATTTGGGGATAGAAGCTGCACGGGTTTTAAAATGTTGAGGGTGTGCGCAGATGCGTGGTCATCGCCCAAGGTTACATTAAGAGGGGGCTTACCTAAAAAGGATATAATTCCCAACACTCTGATATTCCACAAGAGAGAAAAAGGGAAGGTCGCAGGTGTCATTAAACCTGCACCGAGAAGACGAAAGGGCCTATGTTTTAAGCCAGAAGGGAACCATTTAGATTTCAGAGAGTTATTGACTCAAGAATCAAAGATCCTTGACCGAGAGGTCATGCAGCCCTATAGGGGAGTAGGGGGGTTGCATCATATTTCTTCAACCTTCTTGTTCTTATTTTCATCTTCTTTGTATGAAGTTTCACCCATTCATCCAAGATGTGTTAAGTCTTTTGGCACTTGAGAGTTTCTTAAGATCTTCCTCAATGCGACAAATTCTTCTTCAAGATTCTCACAATCTTCTTCTTTCTTCATCATTTGGAGATTCCTTACTTCTCCTATTCCTCTTCCTTCTTCGAGTAGAGTTTTCAAGGAAATATTTTTTTCTCTTATTTTCTCAAATTATTCTAATTGTTTCTTCAATCTTTCAATTGTCTCTTCACAACTACCCAATTCACTTCTTAGTTTTCTATGCGTGTTTTTGAGCTTGCTATTTTCAATCTCAACATGCTTCAATTTTTTAAGATTCTCATCTTCTCGTTGAATCATTTCTTCTTCATTATTTTATTCTTCTTCATTGGAATTTTCTTCTTTAGTATCATCTCTTTCAATCCTTGGATAAGGACATTCAAATTCAACATGTCCTACTCCTTCACAATTAAAGCAAAAGAACTCACCTCTATTTTCTTCTTTTAAATATGAGATATTGTAATTTCCTTCAACTTCTTATTCTTCTGCTACTGCTTCTTCCCTTGCATAAAGGTCTTTTAGCTTGTCCCAAAGCTATTTTTCTGATGCACATTATCCCACCTTGAATTTCACTGAATCTGTCAATCCATCCAGGATGGTATCTACTACCAATTTGTTGTTCCTTCTTGCTTCCTTTTGAGCTGCAATGTTTGGTTTCTTCAAAGCATTGTATCCTGAAGCAAATGAGAACCAAACATATGCCCCAATATCTTTCAAGTAAGTTTCCATTCTATTACTCCAGTATTCAAAATTTCTTTCATCAAATGGTGGAATCCCATTTGGAATGTTGCCTTCCATTTCTTCTTACAATATTCCTTCCAATGGTTAAACTATACTAAAGGTAACCCACTTTGATTCCATTTGTTGATACTGAGAGGGGGGTGAATCAATATCAAGTACAATTCTAAAAAAATTTCAACTTATATTTCAACCAGATTATATATTCAATTATATCCAATGAGCAATGAACAACAATAGAAGAGATACACCAATACACCACAATACACCATGCACAATATATGAGAAATAATCAATAGTTGTTTTTGAAGGGATGTAATGAATTCCAAGGGAAGCATCAACTTCAAAATATAAAGGGAGGGATAAGCCTCCAAGAGGAAGATACAATTGTT
Source organism: Picea mariana (assembly GCA_032191745.1). Classification (NCBI taxonomy): domain Eukaryota; kingdom Viridiplantae; phylum Streptophyta; class Pinopsida; order Pinales; family Pinaceae; genus Picea; species Picea mariana. Next base: position 72,531 of record JASDQU010589384.1, on the reverse strand, counting down.
GGCATGTTTTACAGGCAGCGTATTCTTGTCATTGATGGCAAGTACAACAACGATGATGGCTTAAGTACAAGAAGAATGTGCCAAGAGGGCACCAGA
>JASDQU010589384.1:40321-57587 GCA_032191745.1 Picea mariana | reverse complement strand
TATCCCCATTCCTCTCTCCCCCCCACTAGTGTGCTTCATCATATAAATATGCATTGGTGCATACAGATAACCCAAACACACTAGTGTGTTTAATTGAGTGAAGCAATGAATACTAACCTCCGGTATTGCCTCCATAAATCAAACCTCCACAAAATTCAAATATGTATGTTTGCATTTGCAATATGAAAATTTAATTGTCTTACTATGTGTTATTACTTACACACTGCACCGGGGCATTATGAATTACACACTGCATTGGTGTGTTTCAAACTATATAACGCAAAAATGGAAGCAAGTTAGAAAAATAATGCACACTTACTATCAATACTTTGAAATTTATTACAAAAATAAATTGGTGCATTATACATACACACCACACTAGTGCACTATGCACAATATAACTCACTGAAAATGTAACTTTCGGGGAAAAAAAAACATCGTGTGTGTTTATCATCGATGTGCTAAAATATACAACGAAAAAATAAGCGGGAATTTGAGTTTTTGTTTTTATAAAGGAAAACCATGTTCATTTTTTTATTTGTTTTCCAAAAATAAGAAATGAGATTTATGAAATAGATATTTATCATCAAACAATTTAGAGTGGGTGGATTTTCTTTGAAGAGCCAAATTCGAGGGGGATTACTAAAGATCACATAGAAATTTGCAGAGGTTAAATTTTAGGTATATAATTTCATTCTATTAATCATCTTAATAATTCTGTAATTTGATTCAAACAAGTTTTAGTTCATTCCCAAGAAGAAAAAAAGGGTTTCATAGTTACCTTCAGTATTGGAAGCCCTAATTTCCTCATTGTTTTTTTTTCTTTCTCCTTCTACATTTCACAAGAAAAAAAAAATAATCAAAATTTATTTATAGGGTTTTTTTTTATTTATATATTGGTGTTTCCTATCCATTACAATGAAACCACTCATTGCATTGGATACCAAACTGCCGTGTTGCTATCATTTTTTTTTAAATGCCTTTGCAGTGACAAGTGCACTCTGTACATGGTAAGAGCATTGGTGTGTATTTGTTTGTAATAAAAATCATTTTTTAAAATAGAAATAATAGTAAAAAACCATTTTCGCGGTTGGAAGTGCATATTTTACCTAGATATGCACCAAGGCACATTATTTACAAAGCACACCATTGAGTTTAAAATGGAAAAATTACTTTTTTTATATGGAAATAGCCATTTCTTAAATTTTTTCACTGGTCGATGGTGCATAGTAAATACTTCTTAGGAACTCGTTCCTTTATTAATTCATAAAGCATCGGATGAATACAAAAATTTGTCAAATGTTTTCTATTTTGCAACAACATTGTTATATTGTACTAGTGCATATATGTATGGTTGATGCACCAGTGCATATAAATATTGTTGACACCCCAATGAAGATGAAGCAACTATATGCAACAGGATATATATTCTTTTTAATTAACTATTTTTTATATATGATGATTCTTAGTTCTATTTTTCAGGGAGATTTTGAAATTCCAAGGAACAAAAAAGGGAAAACCAATACATGTCGGTAGGGATGTCCAAAAAAGTGTAGAAGATGATGGGAAAAAATGAACATAATTGTTTCATGGGAGGAGCCATCTCAACTACAATGTGCATGAGAGGTATGCAAACATTTATTTATTCTTTTATGTGCATCAAATTTAAGTATCGTGTGAAATAATAATTTTCAATTGTTTTGTTGCAGAAAAGAAAAACAAATAGAATCCATTCAACACATAATGTAATGAACCCTCTGTTATTACGACAAGGGATGTAAAAAAAGATGTTTTTTTTAATTTTTTTTCGACAAACGTTACGACAAATGACACACATCACAACATATAATATTAATTACACAATCAATCTCATCAATCAACTGGAAATGACATCACTTTTATTCCATCAACCAAACTCATAAATATAAAATAGGGAAACTACCCGCCCAACCTATCCTACAGGGTTAGGACCACCAAGACACGTAAGCAACACTCAAGTCCAGGATTCATCTGATTGATTTTGACCATTTAAGGTCTCAGGACTGGCGACTGTTATGAGGAACAAGGAGGTATCTAAATCCCATAGCCCATTCAAATCAACTTTAGACTAGTTTCATCAATCATACTCAACATCATTTCTTCATAGTGCAAGGAACAATCCATTTTACTTAATCCATCATTCATCAATAAATAAGTGCAATTGAGTAAGGTAATAAGACCTACGGACTTATAAAATCTATGAAAGCATAAGTAAGATTCCAGTAATAGGTAAAGATCTATTTGTGCCCATCTTTAGAACCTTGCCTAAGTTAAGTTCATTTATGTGAAGCATCATTTATCAATTACATCGTCATACTATAACAAGTACCATCCTTATGTAGTGCAACTAAATATATTTAATAATGATGTATCTTAAGTGAGAAGTACAATAAGAATTCATTACAAAATTATATCAATCACAAGTTACCTTAAGGAGGTTAACCAAATAAATAAATTGAATAGAAGTCAAGATTTTTTATATGTATATACATTAAGGGAATTAATAAGATCAACCTTAATCAAACATATCAATAAGGACTCAAGGTAGGCTTATAATTTCATATAAGGAATTTTGGAACACCCAACAATGAAATAAAGAAATCAGAATCAACTTACAATTTTATAGAAGGGATTAAGGAAGATCCAACTTATTAAACCACATACAAGGACTTCCATGTTATCTACAATCCAATTAAGAAATTAAGGAGAACTAAAGTCTTGTTGAAACAATATAAAAATGGTTCAATTACTAAACTAAAATTCAATTTTTAAGAACCCTAGGAAGATCAAAACTTCTTTAAGTATTGCAAAAGGGTTTCAACGCTACCTTACACATTCCTTATAAGGGTATGTGAATTATTCAAATCCTAAAAGGTGGTAAATTGGAAGTAAATTTGCTTACGATCCAATCCAGAGAAAAATAATACTAACCATCCTTTCAACGCAATTGAATTCCAATACTATTCCCATATCCACTAAAGAGAGAAATGAAATTAGTTAATTAAGAGAAGGTTATTTTTAAGATAAAGACTAATATTTGTGCAATAGTCACCCGACAGCGCGTGCGCACCAGGTGCCAAGGGTGTACCCCAAATAAAAATGAATGCAATTCTGGAACTTAAGAAACTATTCTTTTAAAATTAAGGCATCACTTTTCTTTAATTAAATTTTATAGGAAGGGTCAAGGAACAAGGGTATCGCGCCAACCTTAGCGCACCCATAAAATTTAGTTAGACACTATATATATTTTCATGGTAACGATTGAAAACAAAATCACAAAGTGGTCTCAAAATTGTTTACAACTACAATTCAATCACCTCTATTAATCCAAATATCAATTGGAATGAACTTATCATTACATACACATGTATTATCAGTCGATATTTTCTTTCTTCTATCCAAAAATATTTTTATCACTCTATCCTCCCAACAAATATTTTCTATAATTTCTCATTATGTAGTTATTTTAACTTGCAACTTTCTTGTTGTAATATCTAATAGTTCCTGAAGTGTTTTCAACTTCATGAGTTATCAATACTCCCATCATTTTAGTGGTTAGCATAATCATTTCTATTTTATATAGTATATACATGCATTCACCCCAAATGCACTCAATGATTTATGTACTTGTAACATTTTTAATATCTCCAAAACTGATCTTGAAATTGTAACAACAACAATCCAATCACCTTCAGCTAGTATTCATATTAAATATAATGCATCTATTCATCATTACATGTTTTCAGTACCACATACTTTTCATAGTGCAACAATTTATTACTAAATAAAATAAAAATCAATGTACTAACACCCATGGCCACAACTACACAATGCATCCATGCATTGGATACATAATACCACATAACTATGTCATGCATTCCACCATGATGATTTTTAAGGTCTGTCCAATGACTCAACACATCATCCACACACTTCCTACTGCTTTCCTAACTATTTGGATACCTTCCTTTTCCACCCAAACACAACACCAAGAATATAATCCTTAAGTTCTTTTGATTTTTGGCAAAGAGGTTGTAGTCCAAACATAAAATACACAGTAGATACCATTGGGCACTCACATAGCACTATAGCCCTTCCCTATCCAACCATATTATGGTCTCACACATGAATAGCTCTATGGATATTCATTGCCATATCAAGAGTATGTTTCATAACTTGACTTGGTTATCATCCCATAACCAATCATAACAAAATATACAACTAACAATCTATCTAAATCCATTCTAACATCAATAAAAACTACATACTCTAGGCCTTTGGCCATTACATATCGATTTAAATCTTGAAAAATTAATTGAGGGGATTTCTTACCTCAATTCCATTCAACATAGAAGCAACAAATGCATACCTGGATGGTGGTTATCAACCTACTTGATGCTACCTAGTCAACTGGTATTTGTAGAAGCTCATAGAATTCCTCCTTCATCATTCTAATCACCATTCCTGCCACCCTCATGGGTCTCTACCTAGATGGAAATCATAAGCAAAAACAACATCCACATCCTTAACCCTGCTATATCATTTTTTTTGAATACATAATCCATCATTAGTCAAACTCAATCATTATCTCATAATAATATACTATTCTAAGTTCACAAGCATGTTATATGCATATCTAAGCATGTACATATGAAAAATTACACATCCATATGCACCAAGAATTCACTATCAGCATGCCTACTAATGCATATGTAATTTAACTTCATTGTATGTCTCATGCATTCCAATGCATTTATGTTTTAATTCAATTATTTATTTATCTATTTATGTTTTAGTTGGTTATCCTTGAATTCCTTCATATCCTTGTTGCCTTATATGCTCCCATTCTTCTCATCTGCACTATTGTTCCCTGGTCTGAATACTTTCTAGCCAAGTTCCCCTTTGTCATTCTGCAATCCAACCAATCACTCAAATTGCAACAACTCACGTTCGGTAGCCATTCATGTTACACATTATTTTGGTCACCTTTTTTATCAACTAACGATAGGTGTATGGATTACTCCTATGTTCCCTGAAGCTACTGAAGAAATAATACTTTCTCCTTGAGAAACAGAAGCANNNNCTTCGCATGTTCCACAATAGTGGACTACAACGTCGTCATGGGTTGCTTGTGTTTAGGGTGCGACGATGCTCAAACAAAGGAAAAAGGTGAAATTCTTGAAGGTTCTAGAATGGAATCTCTCGAAGGATGAGGTGGCCTCCGATCAATTTGGATATCACATGCTTCTCTGATTTAGTGGGATTATCCTAATATCTTCATACATCTCTCTTCAATCTATCTAAAGAGGGATATCTCATGGTAAAGGGTAGGTTGGCTTATGCATGAAGAATTTTCCTGAAGATTGTACTTGTGATAGCTTTGCTTTAGCTTTCCAAGTCAGGGTGTGAATTATCTTCATCAAAGCATTGGAGAAAAGGTGTGCGTGTTGAAGAAAAGGGCCATTGGAAGGGACCTTGCAACATCAAGGCATAGGTTTTATTCTCCACTTTCATCAATATAATGTAGTGATACATTTCTTCCCTATAAAGGTATCTCCATTTTTTTTGTATAACTCCTTGATCTTATGCATAGGTTTCATTGGAATATGTGTATCGTTGTTCTCTCTCTTTCTTGGTTTGTGCTTCTTAACAGGTTCAACATCCCAAAAATCCAAATATGGAGCAAGGACGATACTAGCGAGGATCAAATGACGTTTAAAAGGTATGTCATTTGTCCCTCTTTGAACTATTTTACATTACCATGAAATCTAAGGAGAGGCTTGTATTCTTCTATGTTTTGTTCTAATTTCTTGTTAAAGTTAGGGAGATTAGTTTGTGTCAACACTTACCGATTTGTTTGATAACAAAATTGGCGACCATACTGAGGATCTTCATCTTTTGGTCTTTGATTCCTTTTTTTCTTTTGTCTTTTCTGCTTTTGGTTGATTTTTCATTCTTTGAGTCAATGGGTGATTCATGTTGACTCCCTAGTCCTAAAAGTTCATTGCGAAACCCTATCCTCTATTCATTTTTCCTTCACTTTCAGTCATCATCGCACCTTGCTATGAAAACCAGGTCATAGATGTTTCATTGTGTATTTCTCACTGCCTGCGACAATCCTTGATCATTGCACTGTGCCCTTCTGCAGACTGCGATGATTCTTGAAGAATTTTTTTGGAGTGACAGTTAATTTTTTCTCTTTGCCCAGATTTTTTATAATTTCTTGGGATGAATTTTTGGTCCTGATAGGTGATTATTCACAACTTGGTTTTCCATTTTTACCTGAATTTTATCATTTCTCAAGTGTTGAGAGTCTTTTTCATAAGCTTCATATTTTTATCTTTCACTTCTTGTTGCAAGGGTATAATCTCTAGGCTTGATCCTTGAGTGTTTTTTAGATAAGTTGCTATTGGTATTTTTTTAGTTTTGGATTGTTGTTGATTTGAAAACGATTTTTGATTGCATTAGATAAATAAGTTTTCTTACTTTTTACATTTTTGGTTGCATTATGAGTTAAGTTTGCGAAATTGCATCGTGAGTGCATTCATCTTCTTGGACAATTTTTTTGTTTTTTATTCAGATCTTTGTTTTTATTTGAAAAGAAAAAGAATATAAGTTGGTTTTTCTATTTGTAGTGTTTACAAGATTTTTTTGCATTCAAGTGTTTTTTTAAAGAGAGGAAAAAATGGAAATTGTGATATCTTTGATTGTTTGGCATCAAGATCATTCAAATATTGAAGAAATTGTGTTTTGCAACTTGTTGTATTCTGGAAAAAGAAAACCTTCTCCCTTATGTAATTAGAGTTCATCGAACAAAAAGATTGCATCTCATATCTCTTTGCATATTGTTGAGTCAAGGTCAAGTACTTCGTCAGTTTCATTTCCACTTCCTTCTTGAGTTAAGAAACAACCATTAAAATTCAGCGTAATTTTAAAATCTATTTAGTAACTTTTATTTTCTATCTCTCTTGTACACCAACATTATCTAGGGATAAAACTTTGGAATAGGTTGTGAAGAATACTCTCCAAAGCATCAAAACACACAGTAGTATCTTATGATAGGGAGAGTTAAATCAACTTGCTACATTTTGTCCTGGGAATCCCTTCTAAGACAAGGGTCAATCACGAGGTCGCATTAGGTCCGACAGAGTTACTCACCCTATTTTGTTGGTCTTAGTGTGGTGATTGCATGTATTATTGGGGGTCACTTGAGAAGAAAATCCTGTGCGTACCTTCTTGAGGAGATTTCAGGCTTAGATACCCTTCCCTTGTGTGTATATTAGACTTTCGACTGCTTCCCCAGGCATCATTGTCATATTTGGTAACCTTAGTAGCCTATATCTTTAGGGTATTCACATGAGGTGACTGTGGAGGGGTAAGTCTTCATGGTACCTGGAATCGATGTTGGCTAAACTCACTCAGGCTCCTTGGAGGGTATACCCACAATTATGTGTGGGATCTTGTACCAAGGTGTAAGTCTATTAAGAAGGCCTTCAATGTAACTTTTCCACCCGCTTTATCCCATCCATGTCTTGTATTTATCTCATGACATTAGATTTCATCACCAACTAGTTATTTCAAAAATTTCAAAATAAGAAGGTTTGTTTGTCTACTTGATATCTAGATTTTATTAGTGATGTTTTGTTTGTTTCTCTATTTGTTCGTAGATCTCTTTTATTGTTTTTAGGGTGAGGCCAACATTATCCCTCACCATTCATGTAGGATGCAGGGGTTTCCTTCTGAAGAACCATAAGAATATACCCCCTTGCTTCCTAATTCACTAGAGGGTCCTTCTCCTGAAGGAGTAGTCAATAATGACATGTCCTCTGAGATCGGGAGTTCTAATCCATTGGTTGAATAATCACTCCCTGTAAATCCGTTATTGAATGTTATACAAGACCCAATTTTTCTCTGAATAAAATCTTTGGGAGATGTTGTTGTTGAAGAGTATACTAGAAGACCTTTGGCAAAGTTTGTAGAGTCAGGTGTGGATGATTCACCATTTCACAGTGAATCATTTATAACTCTGATTCATACTTCTGGAATTTTTAATCCTAGTCCATTCCCTGTCCGTTATTTTTGGAGGACTTCCTCGAGACACAATATTTTTGATAAGTTAGGTATGAGTCCAAACCAACCTACATCATCACATACACATATTAATTCTACTACTTATACAGTACCTTTAGATCATTTTACTAGCATGACAAGTAATGTTGTTACGGTTTTAGACCCATTGTTGGTTGGTACACATACAATCATTCCTCTCCAACTCACTAGATCTACCATGGTCCCACAAGATACACATGTTTCTATTAGAAGTATGGTAGCAACTCAAGCTCATATTGGAATGCCACTTCTGCTTAGATCAAATCCCTCGCTTCCACCTGGGTATAACTCTCTTAATAGTTCTATTGCTAATCCTACCCAGGGTCCATCTGGAGGACCTATCCTTTTTGTTTGACCTGGGTATAATGTTGCTAGCAGTTTTGTTCGCATGCCTTCCCAAGTTCTATCCGGAGGGACTAGCATTCCTCCACCACCTAGAGGATCTAATCGTCCTATCCCAAGTAGCTCCAATCAATTTGCAGTTACAACTCATTCAGTTACTTCTTGTTTTCAATTTCTTGTTGGTGGTCAACCTCAAGTTAAGGGGCAACCCCAAGTTGGGGTTCATAACCCAATTTACGGGAAGCATACACCTAGATTACAAACCCAACCTTGGAATTTTCCTTTCCAGTGAAATCAACAACTTCCTGGGGGGGGGAATTCTCAATTAAATTCTTCTATAACCTCTAATCCCGGGAAACCTTATCTAGGCTCTATAAATCCTACATGGGATCAAGATTTTCAATCTAATGCTCCTTTCTAAGGTGGCATACCAAATCAACCAACAAATATTGGCTACTTGACTCAAAACCCTCCACCACCGAATTTGAAAAGACCCTCTAACTACTTACAAACTACTTATGGTCCTACTGTTATACCTACGGGATTGCCTCCTAAAAATTACCAGTTTCCTCAAGTAAACAAACAATTGTCGTTTCTAGCTACTTTGAATTGATTGAATTTTTCTAGGATTTTGAATGATCCTATATTTCATTCTCCTTATTGTCTAGTTATACCCGCCAAATTACTATCATACATTCCTAAGTTTGAAGCTCGATCAGGAGAAGACCAAAACAATCACTTCATGACATTTCATCTTTGGTTTTCATCTAACTCCTTGATGGATGACTCCATTCAATTATGTCTTTTACAACGCACTCTTACGGTTTCAGCTGCAAAATGGTATATCAATTTTCCATGAGGATTCTTCAATGATTTCAACACCTTAGGTATGGATTTCTTGACAGATTACCAATTACCGATACGATATGATACAAGAACCAAAATTTTGAGTTCATTTAAACAATCCTCTTCTACTCACATCTCAGATCATATTCATGAGTGGAGGAGGATATGGTGATTAATTAATGTTCCCCTTCCTGAACAATTATTGGTTGAGTGGCTTACCAAATCACTAATTAGTCCTATATCCCGTGATGTTTCCGTGGGGGGTTTCGTCACTAAAGAGAAAGTGATTAGTCATGCTCAATACTTGGATGTCTTTTATTCTCAAAAATCACACTATAGGACTTGATCCCTGATTCTCCTCGCTCGTTTACAAATCCAACCCCAACGCCTCCAGTAGCTTCTCATGTTGTTGATGGTGTGATTGTCACTTTTCATGCTAAGGCTTAGTCCAAAAAAGACAATCATTCCCATCCAAAATATACTACTGCTAATGTACAAAATGCTACTCCTTCAAATCCCTCTCCCAGTAAAACCTCTGAGGTAAATACAGTCCAGTCTATGCCTATCGATAAATCTCAAAATAAAAATAAAGGGAAAGGTAAGAATAAATAGGATAAAACTAATAATAAAAAACCAAATAAACCCAAGACTCGTCATGTTGATGATAAAGAAAAGAGAAAACCTCATTATCCTTGTCTTATATTTGGTGAGGATCATTATAAGAAAGATTTTCCGAGATGTGCAGAAGGTACTAAGTTCCTGTAAGGAACGGAGACTCCCCCTACACCTGTCATTTTCTCACAACCTTTCCTTCTCAACAATAGACCCAATTGGTTAGTCATGACCAACCCTCTCCCTCTACCACATATTATGTACTTATGTGTACCGGTGACTCCAAGAAAAATGAAGATGCAGTCGCTACTAGAACCAAAGATTATTCTCCTTCTAAACAGAAATATGATCATCCCCCTCCTCCATTGGCATAACCTCCTTCGTCGACTCTACCTCCCAATGGTCCTCTTCATCTCGAATGACCTAGTCTAGATACACTTATTTTTCCACCTCCTAAGGGTGTCGTTCATAATTCATCATTTAACCTCCATGCACATGCCGCTCAAAACTATAGTATTGTAGAATATCTTTAACAAGAACCTTCTACAATCTTAGATCTCGAAGTCCTTCAAAGTTTTCCTACTCAACGAAAGTCACTGTTAAATTCTATTGGTGGAATCGATCCTACAGATACGAATTTGATAATCTTTGACTTGTGTTATCACTCTGTAAATTTTTTCGGCTGATAAAACAAATGACAGAGGTAACCTAAAAACCACTTTAGAGATGGGTACTAGCCTGCTCAACTCCGAGAGGGATCTCTCCTGTCACTTGGTTTTTAATAAATGAGTTTTCTTTAACAAATCAATGGCTAGGTTTTGTTTCTTTGAAAGGGTTTTTATAATTTTGTTGGCAAGGAAGGGGAGGGACACTTAGGGCTACGGAGTCAAACTTCTTAAATGAATGGAAGCATTGATTGGTTGGTATAACTCTCTAGAGGATAAAGGCTAAATGAGGTGATGAATCTGAGTTATAAATTGTAAATTTGTAGAGTGTAAGAAGAAAGGTAAAACATATAACTGTATCAGATCATTTAATAAATGAATTCTGACATTAGTTAGGAAGAACTTAACACAGTTTAAATTGATTAATCCAAGAGAATCACAAGATGAATTCTAGGCCTTTAACTATCTAATTTAAACAGAAGATAGTGAAAATGAAATTTAAGCATACATGAAAAATATACAAAGAGAGGATACGAAACTCAGATAACCACCATTAGAATCTTTTCATGGAAACTTCAAGACTTTTGCATGTGTATTCTATTCAACTTCAGAAAATTACATTCAAGTTCCAAATAGCTAAGATCGTTCCGTTGCACTTCTGCCAACCCCTAATACATTTGGAACTCCTAATATTTATACAAGTTGAGCTCCTTCGGTTTGAAACTGATTACAATGATTAAAATGAAACATTTCGGCCTTTGAAACCGATTACAATGATTAGCAAGAAAATGTTCCATGATCAATATTCTATCTCCTCTAGCATTACATTTTCTTTATTTATAACTTGTTTTTCTCTGGTCTTCCACGTGATATGTCGTCTTCAGTGACATCTGGACATCATCTGTTGGACCCTAGAAAACTACATTTTGTCTTATCCAGCCACACTATCTCCTTCCATTGCAAGTTAGAAGGGATATCATAATCTGTCATTTCCTTTATCAAAATCTCCAGGTCAATGCAGGAAGCATATGACATGACTGGAAATCCAAGTTTGAATTCTTTGAACTACTTTAGAATTTCAAAGTCTGTAATCAGATGTTCAACTAGTGTAGCTCCTTTTAGATTTTCCTCCATGGTTTCGGATTTGGAATGATCCATTCTACACTGAATTAAATGAGCATCATATTATTCTTGCTCATAAAATTTTCCTTTTCCATCCCAAAATGGTGGAAGGCCTTTGATAAACAATTCTTCAAACAAATATTTGAACTCTTGCACACTTTGCTCCATCTGTGTTGCCTTGGTTTGAACTGATTTCAACAGGTTATGTTTAGCAATAATCCTCATGGCCCAGATAATCAATGTAGTCCCGTCTTTCACTCCAATAGTCTAAAGATATGCAGCAAGAATGGAGTTGAGTAGATTTATGGAATTTTGGGCCCATTCTAATGGTTTCTTTGCTAAATTTTCATTCACAACAGTGCACCTGCTTCTAGCTATGATGGTTATGTTGTCTTTATCATTATTGAAATTCAAATATACTCTGAACTCGGCAACTTCAACAACTATAGAGTCCCAGATGATATGCTTGGCCCCCTGCAAGAGACCTTTTCCTCTTAATATCATCTTCAATTTATCTATCCTTTCCTACAAGACTTCATTCTCCTTTTGAAACTATTTCATTCATTCATCCTTTTCCCTTATCCGATACTTCAATTTCTCTATGCTTCCTTTTAGCTCTTTGATTTCTCCTTATTTCAAGCTAACTTGTGACATAGCCTGGGAAAGTCCTTAAGTGTTTGTCCCAGCTTCTGTAGTAGGACGTACAACTACAACCATGTTTAACAATTATGTCTGCTCTTGTGACCACTTCACCTTTTATCGTTCTAGCTGCAACACCCTAGCCTTGTAGTCCAATGCCTCTTGACGAAGTGTTTTCTTTTCCTATTATAGAAAAACAAATTTTGTTGTTTGTGGATGCTTTGTAGCAAACATTTTCAATTTCTTCTTCAAACTTTGAATTAATTTGTCCTTTTCATCCAATGAGAATTTCAACCCCTGGGGGCCTTCAGATTCCATCCTCTTGACCTAAGTCTTCCAATCTCTACTAGAAGATTTTTATTTCCTCATCTGCCCTTCAAATTTCATTGGATAATATGATAGCTTTGAATTCTTCAAGCTTAAACTCAGGTAGTCAGAATACAACATATCAGTAGTATTCTTATGGAATTTGACCTTGTCTAGAGAACTGTTGTTGCCATACCTTCTCTTTATCTTAGAGACTTTGTATTCATATGCAACTACAATGTTAAAGGTCCTCTTCTCAACATCCCTTACTGTGAACAGAGAATATTTATGTTGAGAAGTCGTTTCCACTTCAGAGACTAAATCCCTCATATCACCCAAAGCTATGTTTCCCTTCTCAGAATAATGTTTTGCCAAATTTTCTTTAGATTGATAAATTTCCTCATATGTTTTATCAAACATGTATTTCTTGTTTCTAAAGGTTCTTGAGCCACCTTCACTTTGGAGTTTTCTTTCCTTTTCAACCTCTACAGTGCTATTACCACTTTCCACCATATCAAGATTTGCTTGTTCTCTTGGCTCTTCCTCCTCTAAATCTACTATCTATGGCGATTGTGAAATATTCATCTTCTTAGCAGTAGTATTCTAATCATTGGTGTCCATGGCCTCTAAATTGCCTCTCTTGCTGTAAAAACTCATCTTATGAACTTTGAATATCAGTTTCTGAGAAGCTTGTTGTGTTTGACTTTGTTGCAGGGTTGCCTACTTGTTGTGTTTGAGTTGGTTGAAAGATTGCTTCCATATCAACACAAACTTATAGATTTTCCATCTTATCAAAACCCTCAACCTATTCATTCTCATAAGGGGCGTGTTTCTTCATCACTCTTCTCTTAGATATGATTTGATGTGGATCATACCTTCTTTCTTGTAGCTGTGCAAAACCAAACTCTTTGAGATTTTCTTGAAATTGAGATAAATATGATCTGGCTTTGTCAATGAAAGGGCCAATGATAAAATGGAACTTGAGGTTGGAGGATTTGTGCAACTTTAGGAAATGCTCTGTCTCAGATATAATTCTTTGCCTGATGAATTCAAGGGAAAAGATTCTAGGGGTCAGAAAAATAGGCAATAGATAGGGGGATTCATGACAACCATAAACCCATATTATTGTTGAGTGCATGAATAGTACCCAATCCCCCACTCTGTTCTCTGGATTTGGATGTAGATAGCTCCTCATATCATCCAGAAATCTAGGTAACATGGTATTGAAAATCAAACTGTAAACCCTGGACATGACTTTGTTTATGAAGATAAGCAGTGAAATCCTTTTACATTCAGTTGATACAAATGCTTCTTCAGGAAATTCTCTCTTATTGGTTTCCAGAAAAATCTTCAGCAGATAGGTGTAGTATCTTAAATTCCTTAGAGATCGAAAATTCAGTAGTTGTTTATGGATATTATCAGCTATGAATTGATAAAAACTAATGCGGGCTGAAAGACCAGACTTTGACTTTAAAAAGGTCAAAAGGAAATAGAGCATGACTTCAATTACATGTTTGTCATTTTCTAGACCTAAAAATTGACTCAAAAGGGAACAAACCCATTGAATTTCAATAACCATTATATCCACATTCATTGGTAGAGACAAACTCTCTGAAAAATGTTCTGGTTTGACAATTGTCTGCAAAAACAGATCTCAGACCTATGATGGACATTCTTTGTATACCTTAATTAGGTTCTCTTCGTTGAAAGGTTTGGAAATTACAGAAAATGACTCTGGTATGCTGAGGGACTCTTGAATTGTCAGACTCTCTACCCTACACATGACCTTGGATCAAAATTTATTCACAACGACTCTTTCTTCATGGGAATATTGTTTGACGCACCATCCTGTTGGCCCTTGACCAAGTTTTGAAGTATACTTGGTCATATTTGACCATTTTGGGACTGCGACAACTTACCAAAGACGAAGCGCAACGCGAAGCAAGAAAGACCTATTTTTGGGTACCTTTTAGGATTTTTGGGTTGATGTAAAGAGAAAGGGATGTTGATCCATGGGATTACCCAAGTTTAAGCCCATTTTGTAATCTATAAATAGATACTTAGGCAATTTAAGTATGGGGGACAACTTAGTGCAAAGGTATAGCTAAAGGCTTAGTGCTAGTAGCTAGATCTGTGTGATCGGATGTGAATCACAAGTGCTCTATGCATGATTGAAAGGAGATTGGAAGGCTAAGTGCAAGTTGTTTTGTGCTGAGTGTAAGGAAGAAGGATCTAGCGAGCTGCGCAAATATTTTGTCCTGTGCGAAGTAAGGGTCACTGTAGCACCGTGTTGTAACTGCTTGATCAAGATAATATAAAGAAGATGATTTTGTGGATGTATCCCCGGGGTGAGGGTGAACCACGGTAACTTTGTGTAATGTGCTCTCTGTTTTGACCTAAGTGTTTCTTCCTTTTGGCTAAGTGCTTTCTTAAGTAGATCTAGACATGCTTTGTGCTTATGATATAAGGAAGAATGTTAGATTTGATATATAAGATGTTTAGTGCTTGATCTGTTGAATCTAATCGATGTTTTGTGGCTAAGTACTGAATCATATTTAGTCTAAGTATTCACTATGATGCTTTGTGCCATCTGGGAAGTACCATAAGGGTTAAATATAGATGAATGATCTATGCTAAGTGCCTTGTAGCAGGTATAATCATAGATCGGTGTCCCAGCTAAGGTTTCAGACACTTGAGTCCTGAAACCACCTCTTCCTCTACCTTGGGTGAGACTTCATATGCTTCATAGGTGTTGCCAAAAGGGTCGGTAGTTAGGGCTTTGTTGGTGCGCTCTTGATTGTTGAACCCCGGGTTTGTCGCTATACCAACAAATGGTTCTGTTGTCGGGACCTGAAACTCTGATTGTTTGGAACTGAGGAAAAAGAAACATTGTGCAAAAGAAAGCTCTGTGCATAGATCTATTGCCTTAGTGTGTAGATTTTTACTCGACCTATGCAGCTTTGTGCCAGGAATAAGGTCAGATATGAAGAAAGGAATATAAGATCTGAAGAAAAGAAGTGATATCTTAACACTCTATGCTCTAAGAAAAGTAAAAGTGGAAATATATGAAAGAAAGAAGTCAGATCTGTAGAAAAGAGGTAAGATGTGTAAGCTATCTTCTCTAATAAAGGTAATATTAGTCAAAAGTTCTTAGATCTGGAAGCTTTTTGCTCTGTAGATAAGTGAATTTTTTTTGTTTCTAGAACATGGGTCTAGGTATGTTTGATAGATTTTTTCCTAGCTTAAAAACTAGGGCATTAATAGATGAAAGAAAGTTTGATATGAATATATATGATAAGTATAAAGATAGATATGTTATACCTATGCATAGATAGAATGTCTGGACTAACAAGTGGATGCAGGATCCTAGAAATAAATTTTTGCAGGCCAACCATTATGATCCTAGAGCGCAGTACAACAAGAGTTGGGGATCATTGAAGAGAAAGAGAGGATTAACTCTTTGTTACAGTTGCAGAAGACCAAGCCATCTTGCAAAGGAATGCCTTGGGATAAACCCTAGTTGCCTCTGTTGTAAATCTATGGACCATGAAGTATTGGATTTCCCTAGAATGATTGTTAGACTTGAAAAATTATGGAACAAGCAAACTCTGAGACTAAACTTATGGAAGAACCCCATAAAGAATCAGAGATCATGTTACTAAAAATCAAAGAAACCCTAGAAGATCATAAGGATGTCAGTTTGTCAGAAATCTTCAAAGAACAGGAGAAAATCGAAGTAAGAATATGATACTTCGACATTGAATGTGCCCTGGATGAGGGAACAATGATGAATATTATGAAAGAAAGAACTTGGGAAACCCTAGGAAGGCCTGCTCTCGTCCCTTCACTAGGAACCATTGGATTATTTAAAGGAAAAATGGTAACCCTATGTGGCAGAATTACCTAGATATCTATGAATACCCATGGAACTTTGACAGAGGAAGAGTTTGAAGTCATTATATTTATTGAGTACCATTCCCCATTTCCATATTTGCTAGGAAAGATCTGGATTGAAAAAGACCAGACCTGGAGGAAAGAAGAAAAGGAAGCCCTAGAACAGAAGAAGCAAGAACTCATGGAATTTATGACTAGAAGGATTGCCTACTTGATGGAGGAACAAGAAAACAGATCTTTGTTATTAAACACCAGGAAGCTATATTTCAAAGCTATAAGAGTGCTAGAGGAACCACAGAAGACCGAAATATCTAACCCATATGATGAAGGAGTATTACCCTTGGATCTGAGGAAAGATCCTAGGCAGTGCGAAGTGAATATGTCAAGAGAAGATAAGATTCAGAATGGAAAGAGGGTGACCGAGACTAAGCTCACTGGGAAAAAGGCTAGGAACATAAGTAAGAAGAGGTCCAAAATCGGAAATCTATAGATGACTCTAGAAGGAACTTCACCGAAGGAAAAATTACAAGAATTGAGCTTCGCCAAGATATCAGAACAGCGACATCAGGCACTTCGCCATGGCACAGTAATTGTTAAGAACCAAACATCAGTATAGCATAGAAAAACCTCAGGAAAAGTACTCAACATATTGAAAAAGAGATAATTTCAAATAATAAGCCTCTTCGAGGGGG
>JASDQU010589384.1:20146-40259 GCA_032191745.1 Picea mariana | reverse complement strand
GGAGGTATAATTACAACTAATGGCCTAAAGCCGACATAAATAAAAAAACATTACTAATATAATATGCCCCAATTAAGGGGTAATGAGCCAATATTAGAGCTTAACATGCCCCTCCCCTTGAGACAAGTGTTTTCTGCAACACTTGAGTAACTCTGGATGCTTCTGTATAAAAGACTCATCTTCCCAAGTGGAATCTTCAGACGGTAGTTTCCTCCATTTAATAAGATACTCTGAAATGGATCTATTCCTCAGCTGGAAAATTCTTGTGTCAGTGATGGCTTCAGTCTCCAATATGATTTTTCCTTTCTCATCAATTTCTGGCAATATAGTTTGAATTGGGATCTTGTCACCTATAACCTTCTTTAAGCATGAAACATAGAAAACTGGGTGTACTCATGAAGATGCAGGCAACTCCAATTTGTATTCCATAGTACCAATATTTTGCAACACCTTATAAGGTCCATATTACTTTGGTGATAATTTATTATCCTTCTTGGCTTGCTTGAGGGACATCTGTTTGTATGGTTGTAGTCTTAAAAACACCCAATCCCCTACTTCAAAACTTCTTTCACTACGATGTTGATCTGCTAGACAATATTTATTTTATTCTATCTCCCAAGTTTCGGCCCTTCTGGGTATGAAACTTTCTTTTAGGTAGTTCTCTGATATTTCTTCTTTTCAATTCCACAGGTCTGATCAAAATTGGATGTGCCAAGTGGAATTTACGGTAACTTCCTCACAACTTGCCTATTTTTGGCTTTTCCAAGAGATCTCACTTGTATAGCATGCCCTGCACAAAATAATTGATATCAAAATTCTGAAACTCGTACCCAAAATACTACAGACTGTCCACAATCCAATTCAACCATTCCCACTCAATTTGGATACTCTAGCAAGAAGTTATGATTGTTTTACCTGGAATACCTTCTTGAGACTAGTCAATAGGACTAGTCAGATACCCTATCTTACACAAGGTGTATATACAAATTTAAGATGACCCAGAAGCTGAACCTTTTACCACAGATACCTTACTAATATTTTTAAATGGTATCCAGATTTCAAGGTCTGAAACGTTATATAAAAAAATTTTATAGCGAAAATTCCCCAATGACTCATTTCATGATGATTCCAGAACCCTATCTTGTACAGGTTGTATCTCCGAAATTATAGGGCCTTTGGAGCTGCATTTTGAACCCAACGTACCTTGATAAGTTTATGAAATATCGTCCAAGCCGTTCCTTTGGAAACATTGTAGAAAAAAATTTATAGGAAAAATTCCACGGTGTCTCAAATGTACAAGTGAAACCCCAAGACCTTGAGCTCTGATACCATATGTTAAGAACCAAACATTAATATAGCATAGAAAAACCTCAGGAAAAGTACTCAATGCCTTGAAAAAGAGACAATTTCAGATAATAAGTCTCTTCGAGGGGGAAACCTCCTTTTACCCCACTTAAATGTTCAAGTACAAGATGATTCTAAATGAAAATGTCTCCTTGGTATATATAGGAGACTAGGAGGTATAATTACAACTAATGGCCTAAAGCCGACATAAATAAAATAACATTACTAATATAATATGCCCCAATTAAGGGGTAATGAGCCAATATTAGGTCTTAACAGTAATATAGTCGTTGGACTGATATACCCATTTGACTTCCACCCTGAACGGGTCGAAAAGCAATTATGGGTTCCCACTAGACCATTGAACAACACCAGAACAGATAGAACATAGTTAATGTCGGCCCCATATCCATTGGAAGCAGACCGTTGCTAATTTTTCCTACTTAGTCCGTCGCACCACGCATCGTGCATACTTTTGCTAAGTGATAATTTGAGCTCGAACCTTGAGATTACTTCACCCTGCAATCATTTCCTTGTTTCCTTATTGTTCATCGTAATCTTAGCCATCATTTTCACACCTAAGCTAGTGGACCCAAGCTTGTATGTCAGACGAGATCAACATTGTTGAGAAATTAGTTGAAGAAGTTTTGACTGACCTAATGGCTGAGAGAGTCATGTCAGAGAGAAGGATGTCTATAGGTGTGCAAGCATCGTCGTCAGTAGGAGTCCAAGCTTCTCCCTCCACTGCTCGTGGTGTAGGACCTTCCAGAACCACGACTGAGACAAGAACAAAGCACAGAGATGATATTGCAAATGCCAAGCTGATCCCACGCATTTTTCCATTTTACATCCCACTTTTGAGCGGCAAGATTAACTGTGACAGTGTACCCAAAGATTTTGAGTACAACTTGATCACCGCGTATCTTCCGAAAGGAGTGAGCGATGTATGTGATGACCAGGATAAGCTCGTAGCACTAAAATTCAGTGATTGTAACCTTGGAGATCGCAAAACCTACAACATGTTGGTTCTGCATAAATAATTAACTAAGACCGAAGTCCATAATCCAATATTGTCCTGCAGTCTTGGACCCAGAACCTCGCGCAGTCCACATTTCTCAACGTAATGAAGATCCCTCACTTCGACAGACACTAGGAAGTCAACGCATGCATCAGATTTCTATTGTATTGCTGCCACGGTGGATAGTTATGGTTGGAACACTACATTACTGTGGATCCGACTCTAATCAATCAGATCACAGGACTCAACATGCAAGGCTCTGACCCACAGGACTTTTATTCAGGCAAGACCTCTAACTGAGCACTAGCACAGCGGATAAAGGAAACTTATGGCGATGTAGAGAAGGGAACGTGAGGCTACAAGGTAGCCTCCATCCAGAGCGGTGTAGTACACCTTGCATGTCAGTTGATCGTGGGAAAATTAGTTCGTAAGAATAGACCAACACATGTGACTAGATTCGTAGTTGACCTTGCAGGGAAGTGCGCTGAGGGACTATAGATGAATTGGGCGTAGTATCTCGTCAACCATTTAGAGATGGATTGCAAAGGTACGCAAGACCAATGGTATGAGTTCCACTTTAGTTGGCTACCCATACTCATCGCTTTCATTGCTTGGGAGATGCCAGAGGGAGCCACTTTCCCAAAGATCGAACCTTTTGAACCACTGGTCATGAAGTTCTGTACGCTGTGGTACTCCAGTGACATGAACAAGCAGTGGTAGTGTAATGTTGTCTTCCACACCTACTTCAACCAACTGAAAACTGCAATTCAGTCTACACCGTGAATCACCCTAAACACACTTCATATGTTTAGACCTTTGATGAAGTTTAGCATGTATTGCCACTTCATCTACATTACAGCGCACGGTGATGAACATAAAAAAATAGCTCCAATCCTACTACAAGATGACAGAGGACGACTAGGGCGAGATCACTAAGGAATGGTCAGCAGACCTACTAGTTGCACCAGACCCCACAGAGATGTCCGACGAGGAAATCCCCGAAACTATGTTGGATACACCTGGGCCAAGCAGGACTAAGAAGGATGATGAAGTTGAAGATATCCCTAGCACATCCGTGAAGATTGATTCGATCTCACCTACGCAAGGAGGTGATGGTGACGAGCTAGGTGATACAGAAGTGGAGAAAAATAAAGGTGAATTTACTCCACCAAGAGAGGAAGAGGATCCCTCCCTAAAAAGAAAGATGACACCACCAAAACCCTCCTCCTGAAAGAAATCTAAGGCTACCCAAACCATGCTTAAAATTACCCTTACCTTGGATGACTTTGACTTCTTAATTGTTGTGTTGAACGACATTTCGCTCGAGCTCGCAGAAAATAAAGAAGCAAAGCAGGGGGAGCTCTTCAACCGAATCAAAGGCGAACTCAAATAAGTGCAGCAAGCACTCCAGTCTAGCCAAGCATTGTCTATAGTTCCCTTTATAAGAGAAACATCAGGAACAGGTGATGATCCCACACAGTTACACTAGATCATTGATCAAGTCGAAGCTCGCCTTCGATGAGCTCAAGAAAACATAGTGCAAGACACCCAGGCTTTGATGCAAGCACAGACATCACTTCTAGAACAACAGAAGGAGGTAGAACGAGAAAATATTTCCCTGAAAGCGAAGTGGGACAAGGAAAAGGCACAGTTGCTAGAAGAGAAACTTGAAGTCCAGGAAAGGATTAACAAATCACTGCACTCTATGAAAGTCATAGAGGTGAAGATGGAAGATCGTCTCCCACAACAGGTGACCCAACTGGAATAATTAATCCAACAACTCCAACAGTGCATCACAGATTTGGAGCTTTGCATCATGCCCGAGACCCCTCAGGAAATTAGAGATCTAAGAGAGGCCACTACTCGAAGCATAATTGGTCGATTAAAAACCTTTGCCTTGGAATGCAAGCAACTGAGTGCTAGAAGTGCCCAGACTTATGAGACCCTCCCCGAGACTCCAAAATTGAAGACAATGGAGGCACAACTCCAAGAAACCAAGGAGCATGCAGACATGCTACAGGTGCAGATAAATACATTAACCCCAGTAGAAAGAATGAAGAGGTTCGCAAAAAAATGCACAACCCAACAACATGTACATGCGTTGCAAAGTAAAGTGATGGAAGTCTCCCAAAGACTTCAGATGATCCAAGAAAAGGCATGCCAACTGTTTGCTGAACTTGAAAGCCAAGAAGATGAACTCGAATAGGTTGGCATCACTGCAGAACAACACTTGGAAGGACCACTCAATGAAACAGTGATCCAGGAACTTACCGAGCAAGAGGCTATTGTATTGTAGTAGGTCGAAGCAACTCGAGGAATTCGAGGTGGAATTGAATAGAACTGAGTGACTCGGGACAAGTCACAGGTGAGTGTTGGGGTCATGTTGGCCCTTGACCAAGTTTTGAAGTATACTTGGTCATATTTGACCATTTTGGGACTGTGACAGCTTGCCAAAGACGGAGCGCAACGCAAAGAAAGAAAGACCTATTTTTGGGTACCTTTTAGGGTTTTGGGGTTGATGTAAAGGGAAAGGGATGTCAGCCCATGGGATTACCCACATTTAAGCCCATTTTGTAATCTATAAATAGATACTTAGGCAATGTAAGTAAGGGGGACATCTTAGTGCAAAGGAATAGCTAAAGGCTTAGTGCTAGTAGCTGGATATGTGTGATCGGATGTGTATCACAAGTTCTCTGTGCATGATTGTAAGGAGATTGGAAGGCTAAGTACAAGTTGTTTTGTGCTGAGTGCAAGAAAGAAGGATCTAGTGAGCTACGCAGATCTTCTGTCCTGTGCGAAGTAAGAGTCACTAAAGCTTTGTGTTGTAACTGCTTGACCGAGATAATATAAAGAAGAAGATTTTGTGGAAGTAGCCCCAGGGTGGGAGTGAACCACGGTAACTCTGTGTAATGTGCTTTGTGTTTTGACCTGAGTGTTGCTTCCTTTCGGCTAAGTACTTTCTTAAGTAGATCTAGTCATGCTCTGTGCTTATGATATAAGGAAGAATGTTAGATTTTATATATAAGATGTTTAGTGCTTGATCTGTTGAATATAATCGATGTTTTGTGGCTAAGTATTGAATCATCTTTAGTCTAAGTATTCACTATGATGCTTTGTGCCCTCTGCAAAGTACCATAAGGGTTAAATATAGATGAATGATCTATGCTAAGTGCCTTGTAGTAGGTATAATCATAGATCGATGTCCCAGCAAAGGTTTCAGACACTTGAGTGCTGAAACCACCCCTGCCTCTACCTTGGGTGAGACTTCATCTGCTTCGCAGGTGTTTTCGAAAGGGTTGGTAGTTAGGGATTTGTTGATGTGCTCTTGAGCATTGAACCCCGGGTCTGCCCCTGTACCAACACATCCTATAAATTTGGTCAAAGGGAAATCGATTTCGACAGCATAAGGGACTATGGTGACCTGGACTGCTTCAAGGAATGGTATACACCTTCCTACTTTATCAGACAGGTTGCCTCTAGACACAAATATGGGCAAAATGGTGATTTCAGTTTCAAAAATGTTTGAATCTCGGTCAATTAGGGCTTCTTCATTCGCCATGGGATCTTTTTCTGTTATTGAAGTTATGATATGATCCATGGTTGTGATGAAAAATACCTGGAAAGGAGTGGAAATGGAGTGCATTTGGTGTACTGTTGAACTGCAATTGAAAGAGGGTGGTCATGCCAAGTTTCAAACGGTCCAATGTTCAAAATAATAATAAAATAAATAACAAAATTCCCTTTTATACTTTTCCAAATTTCGAGGGCATGAGAAAATCATTTGGGGCAACTCGCTTTTCACCCTGAAATACCGCTGGTGGAACCACGTAGCCCTGAATGAAAACCATGGTTTAAATTTCAGGCTCGCTCTCCAAAATTAACTTTCGAGAAGCTTCTCCCCCCAAAATCATCCTTGACTGTTGATCTCAAGAGTTCGTGATCTGCTATGCATTGGGCCCCATTAGCTTAGCGCTCTTTCTAGATTTAGCCTCTCCCTGCCATGTTTAGCCCCTTCCCTGGTTTAACAGGCTTCCAAACCGGTTTAGCATCTCACTAGATCCCGAAATCTTGATTTCACATACAAAACTTTAATGGTGACTAACATGGACTACAACTCAGGATGTTATGCTCCCAACGAGGTAGCAAAGAATTCCAGACCAAGTGCCTTCCCATTGGGATTTATTTCACTCATGCAACTAATTTGATCAACATCTTATTCACAAAATTTCATTCACATAACTCAAATTATACTCAGAATAACTTAGGGCCTTCGCTCCGAGCTTCAATTTCTGTTGATTTGATTTCAATCGCTTCAACTAAAAAAACCAAAAATGGTTATATACAATGAAATGGAAAGTGTGAAAAATTTCTTTAAGCAAGATAATGCTTGAGAAAATTGCCATTTACAGGTCCTCTACCAACGCGATCTCCATTATGTTCTTGTAGAAGATAGGAATTATTTCTATGATATGCCACAATTTTGAAATTCCCAGCCACAGATGGTCATATTTCCCATGCTCTCCTCTGTCTTCATTTCTGGCATCCCATTTCAACACCAAATACCCTACTTTGAAATCATGTTCCTTACTATGCTTGTCAAAATAATTTTTAGTCCTATCTTGATGTAATTGAGAGTTGTTGAAGGATTTCTCTCTTGTTTGTTGGACATTTAATAGTTCATATGTCCTCCTTTGAGTGGCATCTAGTTCAACATGTTGCTCCTGTATCAATCTCATCACCAGTAATCCTAATGAAGTAGGAAAACTGCCTATGTGCCATACACAATCTGGAAGGGTGAAGTGGAAATAGACCTTTTAGTAGTGATCTTGTCAACCCATAGTGCATGGATAAGATTCTTGTGCCAAGGCTTTTTGTTATCTTGCAGTAGTTTTTTTTTAATTCTAGTCAAACTCTTATTGTATGACTTAGCCAACCCATTACCTTGAGGGTAATAAGTTGTGGAATGGCCAATATTTATATTGTAATCACTGCAAAAATTTCCATATTTTTGGATTTAAATGTTGTTGCATTGTCTGTAATGATTTTGATTGGACAACCAAACCTAGACAAAATATTGTTTTCCAAAAACTGAATGATAACAGTATCTGTGGCTTGCCTTGTGGGAACTGCTTCAATCCACTTGGTGAAGTAATCTATGGCTATCAGTATCCACTTGTGTTGAGCTGAGGACTGTGGATGAATTTCTCCTATGAAATCAAGGCCCCATTGTCTAAAAGGTGCTTCAACGGAGATAGATTTCAAGGGAAAAGGCTACATTTTTCTCTTCCCATCAAAAATTTGGCATTCATGACAGCTTGAAACTTCTTTGTAAACATCAGAAAAAATGATAGGCCAATAAAAACCTTCCCTCAATATTTTGTGCACAGTGGTTTTCCAATAATGGTGCCCTCCACAATCACCTTTATGAAACTCTTTGATGTTTTTTTTTCTACTTCTTCCTCCAGCAAACAACTCAACAAGATAATTCTCAGAACCTTCCAATACAAAGATTGATTTAAAATACAAAACTTTGTTTCTTTTATCTTCAAAAACCTGGCCTTGTTTTTTCTCAATTCAGGAGGAGCCTGCAAATTTATCAACACATAAATAATGTCAGCATACCATGGGGATTCAAGGAATTTTTTGGATACCTGAGGGACCTTTTCTTCTTCTGAATCTATTGACAAATCAACAATAAAATTAATTCCCAAGAGCTCACAATTTTCCTGTGCCATCAACTTTGCAATTCCCTACCCCTTGATCAACTCTGTAGGTTTGATATTGAGTTCATACTCCAACAACACAGCTATCCACTTGCCCCTTTTTCCCTCAGGGTCAAGCTGAGTTAAAATTTCCTTCACAGAACTATTGGGCACATAAGCAATGGTATGACAATGCAAGATATAAAATCTAAACTCCTTTAGGGTCTTGACCAATGCATATGTCTGATTTTCCATGATATCATACTTTAATGGGGAATCACTCAATGTCCTTCTATAGTATGCTATAGGCCTCTCAAAATTATGTTCATCTTTTTGTAAAAAACACCAGCAATGGTGTGCTCTGAGGCAAAAGAAAACAATATAAAGTCTTTTGCAAAATTGGGACTAGCCAACACTGGAGCCTTGGTCAATGCCACTTAATATATTCAAAATAATTTCTAGCTTCAGGAGTCCACTTTATATCACTTCCTTTTCTGAGCATGTTAGTGATATTCTTTATGATTTCAGCCAGATTAGGGATGAATCTTCTCATAAAATTTACTTTCCCTAGTAAAGATTGCACTTCTTTCTTGCTTCTAGGTGTGCCAATTTTAAGGATTCCGTTAACTATGTTGGGATCTATATGTATTCCCTCCTTTGAAATAATGTGACCAAGAAACTTCCCCTCTTCCATTCAAAAATTTGAATTCTTTGGGTTAAATCAAATGCCAAACTTTCTACATTTCTAAAAATCTCTCCTTAGATGTTTAAGATGTTCTTCACCAGAAACTAAATATACAGTGATATCATATAAGTAAATAACAATAAATTTATCTTTCTCATCAGGAAAGGCTATATCCATATCCCTTTGGAAATTTTCTCCTGCATTCATGAGCCCAAAAGGAATTTTGGCATACATGAAGGTGCCTCGTGGTGTTGTAAAGGTTGTCTTTTCCTAATCATCGGGGTGTACCATGATTTGGTTGTACCCAGAGAAACCATCCAACATTGATATGTTTTTAGAACCAACCACTTTCTGCAGAATGTGATCCATCTTAGGTAGTGAGTAATTGTCCTTGAGAGATACCCTATTCGGATTCTGAAAGTCTACACATAATCTGATCTCTCCACTTTTCTTCCTAACAGGTACCAGATTTTCCACCCACTTAGAAAATCTCAAAGACACTATGATCTTGGATTCAAACAACTTCTTTATCTCTTTTTCAATTAATGGCAGCAACAAAGCGTTAATTCTTCTTAATTTATGCTTGAAATTTTTATGATCCTGTTTGATTGGAATCACATGTTGAATCACCTTGGTGTCATAAACTTTCAGATCTTCATAACTCCAGGCAAAAACATCAGGAAATTATTTCATTAAATTGATATACCTTTGCTTGACCTATGGGATAAGTGTCTTGGATAGCTTGATGATATTTGGATCTTCATGAGTCCCAATGTTGCAATCTTCAACATATCCATCATTTACAATAATTTTAGGAATCTTGGATACATCATTGTTGCCAAAGAGTTTTTATAATGGGACCAAGCCTTTGGGAATGATGTTATTTTTTAATTGCATTATATCCTTACCAGTAATATAATTCTTGAAATAGCCATCATTTCTGAACACAGCTACATCTTCTTCTTCACAACAATATTCCTCATCAATATTCAAATTTACAAATTCGCCATCCATCTTAAGGAAACTTTCTATTTGTTTATCATCTTCGAAAACCTGCCAGTACTTAATATTATCAGGAGCTGTTGGTCTATGCTTGACCTCAATATCATATCCTTTGTTACGAAAAATTGTAATTTTGAAAACTAAGGATGAAGTAGCTAGAGAATCAACAATCTGATTATTCTCCCTTGGAATCACTGAGAGACTATATTCTAAAAATTCTTCAAGAATGTCTAGCACTATGTTCCTGTATGTTCGTAATCTAGGATTATTTTCTTGATATATGCCCTTTACCTGATTTATAATCAACTCATCATATCCATGTACAACTATCCTCTTAGCACCCATTTATTTCAAAGTCTTAAATCCCAGCACTAATGCCTCATATTCATCCATGTTATTTGTGCAATCAAAATCAAGCTTATAAGAACAAATTTTTGTGGCTAGTCTGGGGGTTTTAATCCACACACCATCTCCTGCTCCTTCTCTGCTGACATCCCTATCAAATCTCACATTCCACATCTCATTCTATGCACTATTTTTATGTTCTGAAATTTCCTCAATTTGCTGATCAGATTTGTCTTTGGCAGTCATATCAGTCTTTGGCACCTTCTCTTCAAAACTTGAATCATTGAAGAAAATGGAAGAACCAATGTTAGTCTCCACAGAGTAAATGGGATGGTTGTTTGGATGGGCTTTGTTACTGACCATGTAATTGAGAAAAAATTCCCTGTACAACCTCTTATATTGGCCAAAAATAGGGATAGTGGCATTTGACATATCCATTTGCAAATCCCTTTCAACTTTGCATCTGATGACCTAGATAACAACATGCCAAATTTAGGAGGAATATCAACAACTACCACATCCATGACCATATTTTTTGCTGGAATTTGAGACAAAGATACCACCAGATCTTTGATTAGGCATAAACATTTCACCTTCCTCGAATCAAAAAAGAAAATGTCTTTCTAAGGCCTTGTAACGTCCAGACCCAATTGGTCCATGATCACCTTGGGCATCATATTATGAGATGCTCCTGAATCTAACATAGAATTGTGCAGAGTCCTATCATGAATATTCAGACTGACATAGAAAGGAGGGAACTCATCAACATCACTACTCTCCTCTACATGGGGGCCAAACAAGATGGCAGGATGATCATCTTGTATATTTAAAGTATCATAAGTTTCTTCCATCTTGAGCATATTAATGATCTTATTTCTATATTCACTATTCTTTATCAACTCATTGAATGGAACATAGATTTTAATTTTGGCCATCTCACTTTCAAAGTTAAAGGAAGATGAGTTTTTTTCTACCTCTTTGATGACGGTATCCTTTCTTGGTTTAGGAACTTTCTTTGGAGGTTCTTCCTTCTTCTTTCCTTTATCCACAACATCCTTTGCAACAAATTCCTTTTTAGGTTGAATTGAATCAGGTATATTATTTTGAGACTCTTTGGTAGGATTTCCCTTTGGATGATTTGCAGGAACCTTTTTGCTTCGAAGATTATATTGTTTCTGGAATTGCATGATGGAATTCCGCAGTTCTGTCTGGTAATCTTCCTTTTCCATTGACAACCTTTCATCATTATCATGCATGAATACTTCATTTGCATCCATGAACTGATAATGTTCTTCTTTTGTTAAAAACACCTTTGTTTCATCACCATCACAACAATGCATGTTGTCTTCAAAAGTTTCATCAAAATTATCATTTATATAATTATTTTGAAAAGGAGGTATCATTTGTTGATCATCGTGATTCCTCTGATCTCTTTGTATGATTTGTGGAACTGTTGGTCTCCTTTGATTCCTAGGAGTAACATCAACATGTTCTCTGGTGTTAGGATTATTCTCTAAAGACATCCTTTCCATGAGTTTATCCATGGTCTTCATCATCAACTAAAACCTCTCTTTTGATGAATGTGAGGTTGAATGTTGTGCCTTACCTTGAACCTTGTTTATGTCTCTGTCAGCATTATATTTTATCTTTCTTGAAACCATTATATATACTTCAACTTCTATTGCATCACTCATTATATCATCTAGTGAAGTGGATCTTCTTTCCTTCAACAACAAAGAAAAATCACTTTCAAAGGAATCAACATATCTAAGTTGAGCATCTCTAGGAGGAGGTTTTACTTCAATAGGAATTGAGTTGTAAACTTTCATAAATCTAACTAAAAACTCTTATATTGTTTCATCAGGTGATATTCTCATGTTTTTTTACTGATTAAGTGATAAAACATAAACAAGAATAACAACATGGAGGAAAAGACATATTAGCCAACACATTTTGTATTCACTCCAATGTTACATATTTATAGTACAATGGGTGATGCCACCTCATAGAGAGATTTTCTCTAGATCCTAAAATCATGCATGATGACTAGGCTAGTCAATCTTAACTAAATCATTAGTCATCACTTGAGGATATATTACTCATATCCTAAATGAATAATACAAATATAGGTGACAATTTAGACTTAGTGATTGGTAAAGTTAAGCCATAGGCTAACAATCCCCCCCTCAATCACAAGTCCGATCAATAATACCAACAATTAAGTATAAACTGGTATCAATTCCAAGTCTTCATACTGAAACTCCTGAGTTGAGCCTCAATGAAGAACTGCCTGAAAAACCACCAATCTAGATGTTGAATGGTTCATCTGAAATGAACTGGAAGAGAGCTAAGATATGGAAGTGAACAGCTGCAATATCTTAACATTCCCTGATTGCTTGACAATTTGATCATTTTTCCAAGTATTTTAGCTAGAAGAATTTGATGTCTTCTGCTAATTGGTGAACATGTAGTATCACCACTCTACTATCAGTGCATAACTGAAGTGCTCTTTGAATTTGTGGTTTGGGATGACCATTGACCAATTGATACCATGTATCTAATGGTTTTTAGATAACCACTAACCAATATTGACACTTTTAGGTGTCCAACAACAACCCAATGTATAATGTGTATGATTCAATTGCAAGTCATTGAACCATAATATTGTCAATGCCTGCCATCTCTGGAAAATCTCCCTATGTAATCATGTGAGCCAGGATGCATGCAATTTGTTCACTTAATGTAAACTCCAATCTGATGAGATCAAACCAAGAGAAGTGAATCATCTTCTAGTCTGACACATCCCTGAAAAATGCATGACAACTCAATTAAATGCCAAGCTGCAATGCAAAAGGATCCTCTTGTCCTCTGCTAGGTCAAATTACCATCTATGTGAACCAAATGTTCACATCATTGCTCTCAAAATCAAAATCTATATGATTCAACTTAAACTTATTGAACCATAATTCTGCCAAAGTATGTCATTTAGAGACAACAGTTTCCCATTTGGAAAATTTCATGTGCATATGGCATACTTGTTGTCAAAACTTTCAGTTTGAAAACCATATTCAATTCCATCATCAATTCCCCCCTTTGTCATCTTAAAGGAGAGACTACAAGTGGTTTCATGAACCATCGTCACTGGAATTTTGAACTGCCCCCCTTAAGGTGCATGAGAGTTACATCATTGTAGTCCCCCCTTCTATGCTCAAGAAAGTACCATACTTGTTCCATTTGAGTACAACACAAAGTGGGCATGCAGAAAAAACCACATGTTATCTCATCTCGTGAGGGCCATGCTCGAAAGCTACGCCATAAGGGGACCACTTATGTGAGGTACAAAAATGTTATGTGCTACAAGATTGGTCTTTACTCGAGATTTAATTCTTCGGTAAGACTTATATAATCACTTGGTTGTTGATGACCACTGCCAAGGATCAATCCACTCATAGTGAATTTTCGATCTTGCAGGTTTCTTCAATGTTGAACATCTGTCTGAAGAATGGTTATGCTTGCCACAATGCTCGCAAGGATGGAGATCAAAATATTGATTCTCCTTGTGACCAACTCGATTACAATGTTGGCACTTATCAGTCTGATGTTGAACTTGAACAGGTGAAATTGAAGCTTCTTGAAGGAATCCAGCACTATGGAACTTGATTGGTTTGGAATAATTAGGAATATGAAGGTAACTTCCTTGTCATATCCAAGTCATGTTTTGTTCTTGTTGTAGATGATTTCTTCCCAAGGTCTAAAGATGGGCTTGGAAATAGTATTCTAAACCTGTTGTTTTGAAATCCATGGAAGTGGATTTACTGCATGTTGTTGCAACATTGAAAGGTTTTCTTCACTGAAATCAAAAGAAAACTCTTGAAATGTAGGTTCATGAATAGATTCAACTTCATCTGAAACTGATTTTGAAGTTGTATCACTGTGTTGTTCCTTCACTGACTGTTGATCAAAATCATAATCATCATCATCATCATAGAGAGGGTTTTGTTGAACAAAAACTAGTTCAGAACACTTCACTAGCTGTTTATTTTTTAGATTAGTCAACTCATCATTCAATAGTTGGGATAGAGATTGAAGAAGTCTAACTTTAGCTTGCATCACTTGCAAACAAGTTAGCACTGATTGAAGAGTTGCTTTGTTCAATATCACTATGTTGTCTCCAGTGGTGTTTATTAGAGTGTTCAGTAACTCTAATAATTCATGACTTCACTCCATTTGAACACGCTCGCTTGAACTTCTCGTTCACTTGCTCTTCTCACTTGCTTGAATTTGTTTCTTGCTCGCTTGTACTCGCTTGCTTGAACCTTTCTTGCTTTCTTCCAAGAAGTTAAGGATGTCAGTTACCACCGAAAATGCATCCAAAACTTGATGTTTATAATAATTTGAGTTTCAAGTACTCATCCTTGCCAATTACGACTCAAAATAACTCTAGGGTGTCGGGCTCAGCCGAAAATGCACCTTATGACAAATTCAATTCAACTCAACTTGATTTCAAAAAGACAAGTAAACTTACAAAAGGACAATTTGCAAGTTAAAATAAATCTTGATTAAGTAATCTTACAACAAACATTGTTGCAAGTTACAATTGAATTTCAAATGCTCCATGATGTGTTGAGTTCAAATGCTTTGATTTGTCCATTGCTAATGTGGTTGACGACTTGAATTCTTGAGGATTTTCTTCACATATGCTTGATCATATGTTCTTGATTGTAAGTGCTTGATTGAGATTAACTGTACTGAACTTCATTTGTGTTGCTTTAAATGATAAATAGTATGTGATTATGCCAAAACTAGACATAAATCACCACATAAAGAAATCATAAGAAAACCACCATGACACAAGCACGATCATCCTTAGACCTCCTTATTCAATTTCAGGCCAGGTCTAGGACAAAGGACCATCACAAAAATAAATTTTCATTAATTTGTACATGCATATAATGCTATTGTCCTTTGGACATTTGGAAAACACATTCTAATACTCAAAAGGGACTTTTTACAAAAGGAGTGTTAAGTGTAAAACTTAGAGTACTTGAAAAGCACACATGCACTACTTTAATATTCCATTCACTTTTTGTTTTCAAACTTCACTCCGAGTTGACATTGATAGAACTGGTCATGATACATTGTGAGGACGCAAACTACTGAAGTGATGCACTACATGTTTTCTTGATTTTCTCGATGCATCATATACTAATGACATCCCTTGGCAATGTTAATGGACTGAAGATACAATTCACAGATCGCGAAAAACAAAATCCCATCATTTACATAATCGGCATAACATCCCACGCTTTGCAAACACTATCTAAAAGTGCCAATTGTGCAATCACTGTCGCTCATGGTTTTATTCCTCAATTTATCGACACCATCATGGAGAACAAGCCACGACCTCATGTGGACGATTTTCATGGTCACCGATCTGGTCCTTTCTAATCTCATCGTTGCTCAGACCTTTGACTGCCTCAACCTGGCCGCCATGGAAACTGGATTGGCCCTACACATCATAGGCCTCCTGGGGATTTCTCACATCGAAGCATACGAGCATGTGGTCACTGCTCTCAGAAAATTTGGCATCGTGGTCATACTAGATAATCACCGAAAGCAACGGTTTATTTGGAGACCAGTGCTTCAAACTGAAGCTATGGATTCAAGGCTTCACCCCACCAACTAGTACAAATACATATAATGCGGAGTCCCCTGTGGTAAAAATGGTTGTGGTGTTCGGTCAACTGTGTTCAAAAGGGGTTGTGAAATCTCTGCTATCAGGAAATGCATGGGATTTGTTTTCTCAAAAGTTGATTTTCCCACAACAATTATGCCATGGGGCGATAAATTAGGTATACCATTATAACAAATAAAATGAAGCACGAGGTTTTTTCAATAAAAACAGATATGGAAAGTGAAAGGAAATAAAAAATTAACTGTGTTGGCATCGAGGGTTTCTAGCATCTCAGCAAAAATAAAATTCACGAACCCTCTATCATTGACGGTTGTAAAAAAAGTTGGTCGAGAGTCACTACAACAAATTCATATAATTGATATCTGTGGGTCGATCCGTGGAATGTTCACGGGTTTGAATCTGTGGGAGAATATTGAAAAAAATAGTATGAATAGGTTACTAATAGAAACCAAATGACAATCGTTAAATATGGATCAGATCGATGAGGGAAGGGTCGTTATTTCTCAGATTGAAGCACATAAAGGAGATGGGATGAAATGCAAATGCAGATCTGAGCAAGTTGCTTTGAATTAAAACTATGCAATTGTGTTGATTTTCCTCCATGTTTCTGCATTGAACAACTAAAACATATAGTGCATAAAATCTCACATGGACTGCCGAATGTTCTATGTGCAGGTAGCCGGAGAAAATGATTGAGGACGTGAATAAAAAAATATTGAACATATTTCTTTGTTTTCTTCTTGTGCTTGAAAATAAACAACATTCATGATAAAAGAGATGAGGTATACAACACCTTCACATTCATGGCATTGAGATCTGTGGATTTAGATCGCAGTTTAGATTCATGGCTTCAATCTAACATATCAACAAGCTCTCTTATTTTTCTGCATCTCACTATTTGTTGACTCCTCAATATGCATTCTATTGGCATAAGCAACTTTGTTTCTATTTCCCTTATCTGGTTGCTCCTCTATTTGCAGGCATAGGGAAACCTCCTTCACCGATCCTCCTTCACTAACGTTCATTCTCATTCATCTTGACTCGGAATTTCTTCGTTTCCAACACCATAGTGATAGGCCTTCAATTGCATATTTCAAACAAATTTACCTTCCATGGATCACCACCATGGCTCTCAAGATTAAGAGACCCTTAAGAACTATAAGAGGATTTGATACCAATTGATAAAACATAAACAAGCATAACAACATGGAGGAAAAGTCATATTAGCCAACACATTTTGTATTCACTCCAATGTTACATATTTATAGTACAATGGGTGATGCCACATCATAGAGAGATTTGCTCTAGATCCTAAAATCATGCATGATGACTAGGCTAGGCAATCTTAACTAAATCATTAGTCATCACTTGAGGATATATTACTAATATCCTAAATGAATAACACAAATATAGGTGACAATTTAGACTTAGTGATTGGTAAAGGTAAGCCATAGGCTAACATTAAGCAACTGAAGGGGTTTTTTCTTGTCACCCCACTTTGCAACAAAACTTGTTTCAAAGGATGCAAAATCTGGGATACTTGTTGCTGGAAGAGCCTTGAACCATTTTCTAACTTCTCCTGCAAGAATTTGTGCTGGAAGAGCCCTGAACCATCTACTTCTTCTAGGTACACAAAATCATTGAACCAGTCTAAGTATTTTTGGGCTGACACATTGCCTTCAACATCATACAACTTAATCCTCTGATTATATTCCCGGGGAAAATCATTTAACTGAGCAGGTAGGACAAGAGGGGAAAACCTAGCTTCCATTGTTGAAGTAAGAACTTGAAGTGGCTGATGGTTCTGAGTAGGAATCATGAGAGGTTTAATAGAGGCAGCTAAAATTAAATCTTGGAACCTCTTCTCATCAAAGATGATTTCGTCCAAACTGGACTCGGATTTAGTTTTGAACAAATTTTTCTCAACTTTTAAATCCAAATCAAGGTATTCAATGATTTTTACTCCATCTTTGGGAAAAGATAGATATATGTCTAGACAGGGATTATTTCTTCTGGGTCTGGATTTCTTCTGGTATGGATTCTCTTGGGAGCCAGGATTTATTTCTCCAACCACTTTATGCTACTAGTCTCTTTACAATGGATTCACTAGGGAAAATTTAGTTTCATCCAATAAGGTGTTTGATTCACTGTCACCCTCAGGAATCAAATCTAAAGATCTAAGTTGTTATTTTCCCAAGGAAGATTTCACTTTCGATCCCCAACAACGGCACCAGAATGTTAGCACTCTGTAACTTTGTTCAGCTGATAAAACAAAATACATAGGTAACCTAAAAAACACTTTAGATTTGGGTACTAGCCTTCTCAGCTCAGAGAGGGATCTCTCCTGACACTTGGTCTTTAATAAATGAGTTTTCTTTAGCAAATCAATGGCTAGGTTTTTTTCTTTGAAAGGATTTTTATAATTTTGTTGGAAAGGAAGGGGAGGGACACTTAGGGCTATGGCATCAAAATTATGAAATTAGTGGAAGCATAGACTGGTCGGTAGAAATCTCCAGAGGATAAAGGCTAAATGAGGCGATGAATCCAAGTTATAAATTGTAAATTTGCAAAGTGTAAGAAGAAAGGAAAAACATATAACTGTATCAGAGCATTTAATAAATGAATTCTAATATTAGTTAGGAAGAACTTAACACAGTTTAAATTGATTAATCCAAGAGAATCACAACATGAATTTTGGGCCTTTAACTATCCAATTTAAACAGAATACAGTGAAAATGAAATTTAAGCATACAAGAAATACATACAAAGAGAGGAGACAAAACTCAGATCACCACCATTAGAATATTTTCATGAAAACTTCAACACTTCTGCATGTGTATTATATTCATCTTCAGAAAATTACATTCATGTTTCAAATAGCTAAGAGTGTGCCCTTGCACTTATGTCAACCCCTAATACATTTGGAACTCCTAATATTTATACAAATTGAGATCCTTCGGTTTGAAACCAATTACAATGATTAAAATGATACATTTCAGCCTTTGAAACCGATTACAATAATTACAAAGGACAGTTTTGATTTTGAAACTGATTACAATGATTAGCAAGAAAACATTCCATGATCCGGATTATGGCTCATCTCGCGTTATAGTTTCTTTCTTCGCCACCTGTTATGCTCCGGTATTCCTCGTGATTTTTTGTCTTTAGTGACATCTTGACATCATCTTATCAACCCTGTAAAATTTCATTTTGTCTTACCCAACCACACTATATCCTTCCATTGCAAGTCAGAAGGGATATCATAATTTTTCATTTCCTTTATCAAAATATCCAGGTTAATGCAGGAAGCATATGACATGAATGGAAATCCAAGCTTGACTGCTTTGAACTGATTCATAATTTCAAAGTCTATAATCAGATGTTCAACCAGTGTAGCTCCTTTCATATTTTCCTCCAGGGTTTCGAATTTGGAATGATCGGTTTTTCATTGAGTTAAACGATCATTGTATTCTTCCTTCTCATATAATTTTCCTTTTCTATCCCAAAATGGTGGAAGGCCTTTGATAAAAATTATTGAAACAAATCTTTGAACTCTTGCACAGTTTGCTACATCTATGTTGCCTTAGTTTGGAATGATTTCAATAGGTTATGTTTATCAATAACCCTCTTGGACTAGATAATCAATGTACTCATGTCTTTAACTACAATAGTATGAAGGTCTGCAGTAGGAATGGATTTGAGTAGATTTATGGTGTTTTGGGCCCATTCTGATGGTTTCTGTACTAACGTTTCATTCACAACAGTGCACCTACTTCTAGATGTGATGGTTATGTTGTCTTTATCATTAATGAAATTCAAATATACTATGAACTTGGAAGATTCAGCAGCTGTAGAGTGCCAGATGATATTCTTGCCCCCCTGCAATAGGAATTTGCCTCTTAATCTCATCTTCAATTTATCTATCATTTCCTACAAGACTTCATTCTCCTTTTCAAATTGAGCCATTCTTTCATCCTTTTTCTGCATCTGTTGCTTCAATTTCTCTATGCTTCCCTTTATCTCTTTGATGTATCCTTCTTTTAGCATAACTTGTGACATATATTGGACAAGTCCTTTAGTGTTTTGCCCAACTTTTGTAGTAGGAGGTACAACTACATCCTTGTTTAGAAATCATGTATGCTTTTGTTGTTAAATTTTTAATTAAAATGAAGTACCAAGGCAAGTGTTTCTCTTCCCTAGGCGCCTAAGGGGAGAAATTGTCGAATGTGGGTCTTAGTCAAATTAATTTGTGAGATGCAAATTAAAAGATAACTTTATGATTAAAGTGAGGGTGAGTGAAGAGACACCAAATCTCAGCCACC
>JASDQU010589384.1:0-20046 GCA_032191745.1 Picea mariana | reverse complement strand
CAGTAGCTGCAATTTCTGAGAGTATTGGCATGCATTCCAAGTCTACCATACAACATTTGTTGGCACAGAAATTGAGGTAACTGCTATAATATATTTCTGAGTGTATTTCCATACAGTCCATACAATCTTAGCAGAGTTTTGGCACGAATTTCGTGACAGACCATACAACATTAATTGTCGTACAGTTGCACGAATTTCTGGTTTAGAAATTGAGGAGAAAAGCTACAGGAATGTCCAGATAAGTTTGTGTAAATATCTGAAGATGAATATGCTGTAAAAGAATTTCTCAGAAGCTCATAAATAATACAAAGCCCTCTCTAACTGGTTTTCCCCTTGTGGGTTTTTCCAGGGTCGAAGTTAGACCGAAAATCTTTGTGTCTATATTTTCCGAGTTTTGCATATTGCTGATATTTTATTTCTGCATTGAAAACGATGTTCAGAATTCTCATGTTTCAGTTCTGAAATTTATTTCTGTTAAGTTTTTATATGCTGAAACACAGTGCTGAGTCTTATGCTGAAACATCGTTTTGAGTAGATGCTGAAACACAGTGCTGAGTATATGCTGAAACACCGCTGTGAGTAGATGCTAAAACACAATGCTGAGTATATGTTGAAACACCGCTGTGAGTAGATGCTAAAACACAGTGTTGAGTATATGTTGAAACAATGCTGTGAGTAGATGTTGAAACACTGGGCTGTAACATATGATGAAACAGTGTTGAAACTGAGTTTGGCATTTAAATTTGACTGAAAAATCAGCGAGACTGAAACTGGGTGGGATTCTTGAAAAAAATTAACACTTGTGACCACTTCACCTTTTCTCGTTTTAGCTACAAATCCCTAGACTTGTAGTCCAATGCTTCTTGATGAAGTGTTTCCTTTTATTGTTCTAGAGCAACCAATTTTGTTGTTTTTGGATGCTCTGTAACAAACATTTTCAATTTCTTCTTCAAACATTTAATTAATTTTTCCTTTTCATCCAATGAGGATTTCAATCCCTGGGGGCCTTCAAATTCCAGCCTCTTGACTTGAGTCTACCAAGCTCTGCTAGATGATTTTTATGTCCTCAGTTTCCCTTCTAATTTTATTGCATAAGATGACAGATTTGAATTATTCAAGCTTAAACTCAGGTAGTCAGAATACAACATATCATTGTTATTCTTATGGAATTTGACCTTGTCTGGAGCACTGTTGTTGTTATACCTTATATTTATCTCAGAGAATTTGTCTTCATCTGCAGCTACAATGTTAAAGGTCATCTTCTCAACTTCCCTTACTATGAACAGAGAATATTTATGTCGACAAGTATTTTCCACTTCAGGGACTAAATCTCTCATCTCACCCAGAGCTATGTTTCCCTTCTCAGCATATTGTTTTGCGAAATCTTATTTAGATTGATAAAATGCCTCAGATGTTTTATCAAATATGTATTTCTTGTTGCTAAAGGTTCTTGAGCCACCTTCAATTTGGAGTTTTATTTCCTTTTCAACCTCCACAGTGCTAGTACCACTTTCCACCATATCCATATTTACTTGTTGTCTTGGCTCTTCCTGCTCTAAATCCACTATCTGTGGAGACTGTGAAATATTCATATTCTTAGGAGAAGATTGTTGATCATTGGTTCCCATGGCCTCTGAACTTCTTCTCTTGCTGTAAACACTCATCTTAGGAACTTTGACTATCATTTTATGAGAAGCTTGTTATGCTTGACTTTGTTGCAGGGTTGCCTGTACTTGATGTGTTTGAGTTGGTTGTAAGATTGCTTCCATATCAACACATAATTTTAGATTTTCCACCTTATAAAAACCCTCAACCTGTTCATTCTCATAAGGGGCTTGTTTTTTCATCAATATTATCTTGGATATGATTTGATGTGTATAATACCTTCTTCCCTGTAGATGTGAAAAAACAAACTCTTTGAGCTTTGCTTGAATTTGATATAAAGATGATCTGGCTTCATCAATGAAAGGGCCAATGATAAAAGGGAACTTTATGTTGGAGGCTTTGTGCAACTTTAGTAAATGCTCTATCTTAGATATAATTATTTGCCTAATGAATTCAAGGGAAAAGAATCTAGGGGTAAAAAAAATAGTTAATAGATAGGGGGACTCATGACAACCATAAGCCCAGATCATTGTTGAGTGCATGAATAGTACCCAATCTCCCACTCTATTCTCTGGATTTGGTCGTAGATAGCTCCTCGTGTCATCCATAACTCTAGGTAAGTTGTTATTGAAAATCAAACTGTAAACCATGGACATGACTTTGTTTATGAAGATAAGAAATATAATCCTTTTACATTTAGTTGATACAAATATTTCTTCAGGAAATTCTCTCTTATTAGTTTCCAGAAAAATGTTCAGCAAATAGGTGTAGTATCTGATATTATCAACTATGAACTGATCAAAACTGATGCGGACTGATAGACCAAACTCTGACTTAAAAAAGGTCAAAAGGAAACTAAGCATGACTTCGACTACATATTTTTCATTGTCTAGACCTAAAACTTGACTGAAAAGGGAATAGATCCATTGGATTTCAATAACCATTATATTCACATTCATTGACAAAGACAGACTCTCTGAAAAATGTTATGGTTTGACAATTGTCTGCAAAAATTGATCTCAGACCCATGATGGACATTCTCTATATACCTTAATTAGGTTCTCTTCGTTGAAAGGTTCGGAAATTGTAGAAAACGACTTTGGTATGCCGAGGGACTCTTGAATTGAAAGACTCTCTACCCTACACATGACCTCAGATCTGTGTTTATTCACAACGACTGCTTCTTCATGGGAATATTGTTCGGCACACCATCCTATAAATTCGGGAAAAGGGAAAGAGATTTCGTCAGTATAAGGGACTATGGTGGCATGGACTGCTTCAAGGAATGGTATACACCTTCCTACTTTATCGGGCAGGTTGCTTATGGACACAGAGATGGGAGAAATGGTTATTTCGACATAAAAAATGCATGAATATCGGTCAATTAGGGCTTCTTCATTCGCCACAGTATCTTGTTTTGTTACTGAGGTTATGATAGGATCCATGGTTGTGATGAAAAACACCTAGAAACAAGCAAAAATGGCATCCAGTTGGTGTACTGTTGAGCTATAATTGAAAGAGGCTGGTCATGCCAAGGTTCAAACAGACCAGTGTTAGAAATAATAATAAAATAAATAACAAAATACCCTTTTATACTTTTCTAAATTTCGGGAGCGTGATAAAATGGTTTGGGGAAACCTGTGTTTCACCTTGAAATTCCCCTTGTGGCACCACGTAGCCCCGAACGAAAACCATGGCTTAAATTTTGGGCCCGCTCTCCAAAACTAACCTTCATGTAGCTCCTCCCCCTGAAATCATCCTCGACAATCGATCTTGAGAGTTCATGATCTACGATGCGTCCGGCACCATCAACTTAGCGTTCCTTCCAGATTTATCCTCTCCCTGCCATATTTAACCCCTTCCCTGGCTTAACAGGTTTCCAAACCAGCTTAGCATCTCACTAGATATTGAAATCTTGATTTCACATAAAAAAATTTAATGGTGACTAACAAATTGGAAGATGACATTCCAAGACTCCCTCATCAATTAGAGTTTCAAATACAAGTAATTGTGGAAAATAAGAATATTTATTGAACTGTTGTTGATGAAGGAGCTTCGACATGCATCATGTCTGTCACTTGTTGGAAATCCATTGGCTCTCCTACCCTTACCGAGTCACACAACACATTAAGAGATTTTAATGGTATAGGGTTTAAACCTTATGGTGTTCTTCCTGCATTATCTATTGCGTTAGAAGGGAAAGTGGTTACTGTTGAGTTTGAGGTGTTTGATGCACCTCTCGATTAAAACCTTTTACTTGGTCGTAGTTGGATTGATGTTATGTGCGCAGTGGTTTCAACTATTTCCCGTGTGATATGTTTCCCTCACCAAGGTAAAGTTGTTATGGTATATCAACTCACCTTTTTTAGTTCTGATTTGTGCACTAGTAACATTCCATTCATAGCCAAAACACCTCCTAGTTATGAGAATGTCGATGTGGGTCTTTTAAAGGATTCATCGTTAATTGGTACTTTCCCCATTCCACCACCCGAGTTTCTCCTCCTTCTGTCGCTTCTATTAACATTATTTTGACCAGTGTTGG
Source organism: Picea mariana (assembly GCA_032191745.1). Taxonomy (NCBI): domain Eukaryota; kingdom Viridiplantae; phylum Streptophyta; class Pinopsida; order Pinales; family Pinaceae; genus Picea; species Picea mariana. The sequence goes on along the minus strand of JASDQU010589384.1, from coordinate 15,899 downwards.
AAAAACCCCTAAGTCATATGACCCTTGGATAGTACCTAGCTTAGACAAATGTCTTATTTATGGTGACCAAATTCCTTTAAGTTGACTCTAATTTTCCTATCAAGCTATTCAATCGGCATATCCTTCTCCTCATTCTCTATTTGATATGTCTCCTAATCCATTTCACACAATATTTCCAATTGATGAAAGGATCATGGAAATTATGTTTGTGGAAGACATGCCATTGGTTGATCGACATCATCATTCTATTCTCTTCCTTGAACCTAAGACTATAAAGAGTTAGCAATGGATTTTGAATCCGTCTATAGTTATTACTATTCCCCCAATTTCTGAACCAACACGTGATGTTTTGTACGAAGGGAACTTGGGAAATATTTCATCTACCATCCTGTTGATGGGCCTTAGATCCCTTTATTCAATAGTAGGAACCCAACCTACCACCGAGGCCCAATTAGACTCTGCAGTGTTTAATAGTGGAATGGTTCTCCAGATCTTGCAATCCGACCAATTTATCGATGGGCTTTATGTTTTCTTGTGAAGGCTCTTCCTTCAGTTTGGACTATCTCTTTTTGTATTTTCTCTTGGGTGGGACCGACATGAGATGTAAGCCGGTATAAACCAACTTGGAAACAAAAAAAAGGACTAAGTTATAACTACTAGGGAAGAGGTTGAACTTGGGATAAGCCACTGCTCAAGCATGCAGACGACAATTTTATACCACAGACCTAGTACTAATACATTAACCATGTGAACATCCAATTACTCTCTGAGAAACTAATTACCATAAAGAAAACACATATGCGATAACACAATGGCAAGAAAAATAATTCACCTACTTAATCATCCATCACATAATAACACCACAATTCATCTTCATCATTAAAGTAAAGAACAACAAAATATTGCACCGGATAACTTGGCAATATATTAAATAGCTCTTACTCATTACAACATCATTCATGAAACAAGATAGGAAATAATTCTTCTCCACGTCCAATCACATGCATTTGATGAAGATAATTGTGTCTCTAGTTCAGAAGGACTTCTCTATTAACGATAGCTCGAATATAATTCTTGAAAAAACCAAAACATAAGAGTTTCTTGAAACAACCATCGACCCCTAACTAATTGGTCGATGCTCTTATTTATAACATAAAATTCAACTGAAAATAACAACTAAGTGTAGTTTAAACAAAACAAAATTCACCACATGGCGTCCTCTTCTAACAGTTTTTTTAAGAGTCAACTCGAGATATCACTTGAATGGGTGACTTTCCTCATAGTCCGACCAACTGATAAACAAATCCTCACAAGTTTGGGCCCATGGAAATTCGTGTTGCTCCATCGGAGCCGCATAAATTCCTCTGACCTCTGCCACATGTGCTCGGTACTTCACTAGACTAGTGTTTAACTGATGTAGCACAGTTTGAGCTCTAATTATATGTTCCATAAATCTTTGCACTTGTCCTCACATTGCGTTAGTCAACTTCTCTATCTCTTCGACCCATAATAAATATTGCTTGGTATGTGATTCGACTATGTCACACAAGTTGGTGAAGTTGTCGGGGTTGTCGAACTTGGGGAGTCTGATATCCTTCATTGCTTTGTTAATTTTCCCCCAATGTTTCTCAAATTTGGCCCACTAGTCTTGAATTTCTCAGTGTGGTTCCTGAGACATCTTATCCCAGTACCCGAATGATCACTTAATGCGATAAAGACTGCTTATGCCCAGCATTTGGATGTCGTGTTCTTCTTTATCCTGGCCATGTTGAACTGTGTCAATGTATTTGAGTCTCTCCACGGATTTTTGCACCCTTTCATGTCACCGCTCCATATCCTTGCACGTTGTGAGTGCCATGAGAGTGTCTTCCTAGAGCTCAGCTATTTTTTCAGTAAAAAGGTGCCTCTCTGTTTTGAATTGGCTGTAAGCTTCTTCGAAATCGCTTCTCAGGTATATTGTGGTCTGAGTGGTGCCCTGATAGTATTCAGTCAGGTGGCGCAAATATTCTATTTCCTTCAGGGTTGTGGCCAGCTCCTTTTCATCTCATTTGGCTCGGTCCAGGGTGACATATGAGAGCACCATCCCCATGCCAAGGAGCTCATATGTTCTATAATTTTCTATTTTTATCAAGTTTTCCTCTGTAGTGATGAGGATGGAGCGATCCAATGTGATCCTCATTTTATTTGTAGTTCTCTGGACGATGGCCTTCCTCTTTCAATCGTAGGATATTGCAACAATATCAACTACCTCATCCAAAGGTTCAGAAATCTATTGATCACCCCATGTGAGTGTGTTTCCCACATTTTCGATGGTGTATACTTGTTCAAGATTGGGTTCTTGAAATTTCTCGTTGTGCTCTGACTACCCGGCCTCTATCTATATCTTGTCGAGGATCTAAGTGTCGAGCGGAATAGATGCATCAAGAAAATAATCGATACTTACTTGTTCATCAGTCTTTGAAACACTGATTTCCTTTAGTGGGGATATTTCCCTTGTCTCGTACGGTTTTGACTTGTCTTTCAGGTTTTCTTCTTGGGTCTCTGGCATATCGGGTATCCTCATGTCGAGGCCACTTTCGGCTTCTTTTCCTTTCAGTGGTATCTCCTGGGTTTGGACCTCGGGAGCAGGAGAAGAAGTCTTCTCAGGTACCTTTTCTTCTTGGACATGCACAGGGGTCCCGTGAGATTCCTCTGAGATTTCATCATCACTATGTATATTTATAAACTTGCTCAAAGTATTAGGCATGCTTGTTTCTAATGATACCTGACCTGTCTCTGGTTGATTCGCACACCTACCCGCGATCCAGCTGGTGGCATTGTGGATTCAGGGTCATCTGACCCATTGATGTTATCAAGGTTCATGAAATAAGGGTCGCTTAGCCCCATCGTGCTTTCTTCTGGGTTATTGGTCAAAATCATTGGCAATCTGATGAGGTATGGGTTATCCTACATCCGCTTCATTATCTATTGGGCCTGTTGATACATGAGTCCCCCCATCCCCTGCATGGCTTGAACCTCGGATAAATTCCTATCTTGGTCCAGGGTTACTTGGGAAATCTCTGTTGTTCCGGTGGCTTCTTGAGGAGCTTCCACCACTTTGACTGATTCAGGTGCTATCATTTCTTCACTAGCCCTGAGGATTTCTTGAGCCTATTGTTCCAAAAATGTTACTTGATCATCCCAACTCATGGCCTTAAACCTGGCTTCTTTAGGGTCATCCATCCTTGCCACCACCTCATCCCAGCTTTGAGCATTTTTAGTGAAGATCTCATCCTCAAACCTGTCACGGGAATATGGCTACCATATAAGCTAGAGGAAATGGCTACCATATAATCTAGAGGAATCCAAGCCTTTGAAAACCTAGAGCAATATTTCTCCCCATGCAATCGGTAGAGGAGATCCATTAGGTAGATGTACAGATCCCTCGATTTAGCAGTCAGGTGCCAGCCGGAGGTCTGATTGGTGAACTTTTTATCCTCTCTCCACCACGATGCCATCGCCTTGCTGGTGTCAATTTTCTCATAGAAGCTTACAAAAAAATCAGTGTTTAGTTATTCTTCCAACTCTCTGAGCTTGTAGTAATTATGCACTTCCACTGGGAGGAAAACCCTGACGCACTCGTCATTGTCATCATTAATCAAACATATTTTTGTGTCAGTGTGATCGATAAGCCATTTCAGGAGTTCGATCCAGGGGAATACCAGAGTCCTGCTCGCCACCATGTGCAAATACGCCTTTCAGACATTCAGTAGGACTTCATCATCGAGTCTTCTCGTATCAGAATCGTTGTGCGGGGTATATTTGGGGAATTCCTCCCGCTTGATTTTCTTGAAAATTTCTTCCTAGCGCGGGAATACTGTCTTGGTCCCAATGTTTGCCTCTGTGTCTCTGAAGGTCAAGGGTTGAACAAAAGCTTTCTTGGTGGTTTTTTTTATGACGGGCATCGACTTTGGAGAAAATTTCAATTGTCTTGCAACCATCGGGGAGCAAACTTCTCCCACCTCTGGTTCTTGTAGCTTTGGTGATCTTGGAGATTTCCTAGTGGTGGGTTTCTTCAGAGGCATCATTCCTGCAACCAAAAATGATCCTTTAGTAAATTGTATAGAGTAACATTGGATAAAACGTATGAAATGAAGCATAAAACATCCATAGACAGATACATACATGTAATTCTTTCTAAACTATTGTTTTATACTCACTGTACCTTGGAAGATATCCCTGAACTTCTTGTCTCACTCCTCTGGATGTTTTGAATTACTTCACGCACAGAATAACCTTATTTTCAATGACTCAAAATAATATAATGGGATAGATCCTACCAGTCATATCAACCATTTAATATGAGTAATGGGTGAAATTCAAAACAATTTACCGTCGAATCTATGCAAATAAATTCTACAATGGCTGACGGCGGAGGCGCGGAGGGAGATGCACTGTATTGGCGTGTTCAAATAGTCCTTTTGATTCGTGCACAAATTAGCAACTAATGCGATATTATGGAATTAATTAACCCTTTAAATGCATCATATCTAGCGTATCTTAGAGATAAAGCATCCCATCGCATCATTTTCTTAGTGGGCAGATCGGGAATCGGTGATATCTTTATGCATGTTTCCGTCGATATCCTCCTAAGAAAACTTTTGACGCCAATGAATTTTTTCATACGATGTTGACGTGGTAAAACTGGTTTGTGGTGCGACATTGGTTTTAGGAGCTAGTAATGACTCCAAGGAAAACTAGATCGTATGTCTGATCACTAGGGAAACGACAAATGGCAACAAAGGACAGGGGGTTTAACCATATATCTCAGTCAATGTCATTTCTTTCAACAGAGGATGTGCATTAAAATAAACCTAGGATTGTCGAGGTCGAAAGGTATCAGGGTCGGTGATTGGGGGTTGACTTATCACATTATCCATGGGCTATACTTCTAAAAACTTTGTCGAGGCCGAAAGTTATCAGGGATCGATTCTTAGAGATAGTTCCATCGCTTAGTTCCTTCGCGGGTTATCATAATCAAAAACCCCTGATGCCGAAAATGTTTTAGAAGCTGGCGATCGATGATATCATTTCATTCTTCGTGGGTTCTTACTCGTTTAGTCGTTCGTCGATGCCGAAGGGGTTGGTCATCGATGATATTATCAGTGATGCTTGTCATGAAATAAATCTCACGTCTCTCAACGTCGACGAAGATCGGGGCTTGCCAACATTGGTTATATCTAGTGTTTTATTTCATGCTTAATCCTTTCCGATGCCAAATTCCTTAAGAGATTCGGGGGAAATTTTTGACTATCGATTCTCTAATTTAGATATTAGTCTTTTAAGTTAATCATTTTCGCATGCTCAAGAAAACTTTGAAAGACTTAAATGGAAAACAAAATGATAAGCAAAGGCAATATTTTTCATACTGAAGTCAAATTAGATAATGCAAAAAGATTAAGTGGTACCCAAAAAGTAAATTTGACATAGAATTTTTTTTTAGAGATTGTTGAGTGCTCATCAAATGGCGATTCACTGGGCAAAAGTAGAATATTTGTTCTTCCTTTATGCTCAGTTGATACGAAAGCTGGTGGAGAACCTTATTGGTTTTAAATCGGAGCCTCTTTTTCCCTTACATTTGAAATCCTTCATTTGATGCTTCTGAGCCTGTCCCTGGGGTTTTTAACCTTTATTCGTCCTTCGTTTCGTGTAACCATAACTCATGCCCCTTTTGACAAACATCTAGTAAAGTATTCACTTGCCTGAAGCCTTTAGTTTCCTTTAATCATTTTCTATGGTGTTGCTCTACTACCAGTGAGAGTCCATAGCCACGGCAGAGTCACCTCGACATCACAGACCTTCCTCCGCTGCCAGCGAGCATCCATAGACTTAACGAAGATATCTTCATACCCTCTCCTACTGTTCACTCTTTTGATAATATCAACTTTATTCCGACATGATGCCCTAAGCGAGTGGGAGAGGATGATGTTTTTTTATTTCACAAAGTGAGATGGTTAAGGTGAATCATTTTATATATTTATGTTCGGGGTTCATGTGGTCCTTTCCATCTTTCCTTATTTCCCTTAAGATATTACCAAACCACTAAGCAGACACTTCTGACATTTCTCCGAATTTTTTGATTTGCACAGGTTAGATAGAGGACTCCTCAAAGCAACCACAAGCTCCTCTATTCTTCTTTTGTTTTATATGAGCGATGAGTTAGGAACAGAGTTCGCTATGTCGCATGATTTGAGGTCAACCATTGTCTTTCTAAACACAACTTTAAAAAGAGCATAAATCTAGAAAGAAAAAGAAAACAACAAAAAATGCATTTTGCAATCATGAAAACATTCATACAAAACACAAAAAAATTTCATATTTATTATTATTATTATTGGAAATATTGTTTGAGGGATTGGCCATTTACTGGGAGGACGTCAGGTTCCCCCCTCAGATTCTGTAACCGATAAGTACCTACTCCAATCTTCTCAACCACCTGGAAAGGTCCAAGCCACAAATTCTGAAACTTAGAATTCTTCCCTTTTGGCTCATTTTCTCTGTCCCATTTTAGGACTAAGTCTCCTAATTCAAAAATTTTCTCTTTAGCCGTATGCTTATCCAACCATCTTTTCACTATCTGTTGGTGAGCTAGAAATTTTGACTTAGCTTTTTCTCTCTCTTCTTCTAGCATGAGAAGAGTATCAATTCTTTATTGGATGATCGATGAGGGTTCCCCATTGGAATCTTGGGCTAGTTGAAGAGATGGAAGATAAATCCCATTTGGGAGAATGGCTTCCTGCCCGTAAACCAGAAAGTACGAGGAAGTTCCTATAGCTTCCTTGGGTGTGAACCTATCGACCCACAGAGCGTTATGGAGTAGATTATGCCAATTCCTTCGGTTTTCTACAATGGTCTTCTTTAATATTCTCACTAGGTTCTTATTAGTTTATTATGCCACCCCGTTTCCCTGTGGATAATAATTTGCAGACTACCTAATTATGATTCTTTTGCCTGGAGAAAACTTTGTCAATAGAGTGGAATAAAAAAAAGCTGCATTATCAAAAACTAGAACAGAAGGGACACCAAACCTTGTGATCAGTTGTTGTTCTATGAATTGGATCACCACCTTCTCATTTACATGAGTCAGAGGGATGGCCTTTGCCCACTTTGTTAAATAATCGGTGGCAGTAAGTACATACTTTTGTTGTTTCGAAGAACTGGGCATAATTTTTCCTATGATATCCAACCCCCATTGCTCAAAAGGCCTAGAGACAATCACTGGTTGGAGTGGGAATGCTTCTCTCTTCTCCCTCCCAGTGATTATTTGACAAGTTTTATAGTTCCTAGCATAGGTGTGAGTGTCATTGAACAAGGTGGGCCAATAATAGCCAACTCTCAGTATCTTATGAGCAGTGGTGTTTCCTGCGAAATTTCCACCGACACGGCCATCATGGAGCTCCTTCAAAACTTTGTCCACATCTTCATGTTTGAGACAGATTAAGAGTACCCCATCACAATTAATCCGAAAGAGTACCAAATTTATGAGGCGATATTGTGTATAATTTAACCTGAGAGCTCTCCTTTCCCTAGGCTTGAGATTTTCTGTACAAGCCCCATGGTGTAGGAGATAAGTTAAATTCTCATACCAAGACTCTGGCCCTAGGGAAATGTACGCATCTTCACCACACCATAATTCCATTTCATTCTCCCATCTAGAATCATCATTTACTTTGTCCTGGGCTTCAGATGAGAGTTTTCACAACCCTTTCCCTTTAACTAGTTTGGTAGGTTTTATATCTAGATCAAATTCTTGGACAACTACCATCCAGTTCCCTCTTCTTTCCCCCATCTCTTGCTAAGTAAACAAGGATCAGACCGCAGGCTGAGGCACAATCACTTTGGTGTGGTTCTTGAGGATGTAAGACCTGAAGTTCTTTACTGCCTTATATACCACATAGGTTTGTTTATCAACAGAAGGATAATTAAGTTCTGATCCTTGGATATTAGTGCTCATGTACGACACCGAAGCCTCATTGTTTTCATCATCCTTCTGAGTCAATACTGAAGCTAACGATTGGTTGTAGGCAAAAGTATAGTGGAAGAAATCCCCACTAAAATCGAGACTTCGTAACATGGGGGCCTGGGATATAGCAGTTTTAATATTGTTGAAAGCATCCTTGCATTCATCATCCACTTAAATTCGGCATCTTTTTGAATCATCTTTTGTAAGGGTTTGATAGTTTCTGCAAAATCGGGAGTGAATTTCCTCACGAAATTGATTTGCTCGAAAAAAGACTGCATAGCTTTCTTGTTGTGAGGCAACGAGAGTTGAGCTATGGCCTTAATCCTTTCTAGGTCTATGTGAATGCCTACTTGAGAGCTAATGTGGCATAGCATCTTACCTTCCTCGACGCCAAAAATAGTTTTCTTGGGATTTAAGGATATACTGTATCTCCTACATCTTTTGAAAATATGAGTTAAGTGTTGGATGTGCTCTTCTCTGTTATTTGAATACATGGTTATGTCATCTAGATATACTACCGCACACTTGTTGATTATTCCCCAAAACGCTACGTCTATGGTCCTTTGGAAGGTCTCCCCTGCACTGATTAACCCAAAAGGCATTTGTTTATAAGCGAAGGTTCCCCACTTGGTTCGGAAGGTAGTTTTCAAACGATCTTCCTTTGAAACCAAGACTTCGTTGTAACCCGAGAAACCATCCAGTAGAGAGAAAATCTCTTAGCCAGACATGGTTTGTAGGAGTTGCTCCATGGGTCGGACTGGGTAATTGTCCTTTTCTGAAGCTCTGTTGAGGTTCCTAAAATCTATGCATAAGCGAATTTCTCTAGACTTTTTCCTCACAGGAACCAAATTTTCTACCCATGTGGAATGCCTAACCTAGACGATGATCTTGGCATCTAAAATTTTCTTTAGTTCCTGATACATGAGAGGTTCCAGGGATGGGTGATACTTTCAGAGCTTCTTTTGGAAGGGTTTCACCTCAGGTTTTAACGGTATAGTGTGTTGAATGATACGGGTGTCATAAGTTTTCAGATCTCAGTAGGACCATGTGAAGACATCTTGATATTGTCTGAATAGTTTGATATAAGCCTGTCTTTCCTCTTTAGATATAGTCTTTCCTAGATTCACATTCTTTGGGTTTTCTGAGGTTTCAAGATTTATAGTTTCATGTAGGGGACAAGAGCTACCGATCTTTTCATTTTTAGTCCCCCTAAATCGTTCTTTCAGGTCAAACAGATTTTCCAAATTAGCTATCCCTTTTGGGATGGTGTGAGATTTTGATCTATCAATAGGTTGACCTATCCGAGGATTAGTTTCTGTCGTTTTCTCCTGGAATACTTCATCGTCGATGGCCAAATCTTTGAAATTGTCTTGGTTATTCAGGAGGTTTATGATATGTTCATCTCCTTCAAAGACTTTCCAATTAGAAATGTTGTTGGGCATCGATGGTTTGTAGCATAGTTCCACAATGAATCAGGAGGCTTCATAATCTTCTATAGGTGACATCATTGAAGCAGTTGTGGCCAGGAAATCAGCAAGGATGTTCTTTTTTCTAGGGATCACAGTGATATTGAAAGCCTCAAAATTCTCTATTAACCTATGTACTTCCTGTTGATAATTCTTTAGGTGTGAGGAATTGCAATGTATAGTATTCCTTACTTGTCTAACGATAATCTCCGAGTCTCCGAAAACTTTCAATTCTTTGACGTTTAAGTCTATGGATTTCTTTAACTCTTGTACTTGAGCATCATATTCGGCAGTGTTATGGGTGCATTCAAATTCTCTTCTACAGGATAGAAAATAAAGTTTACCTTTTGGATCAATGAGGATTCACCCTGCGCCTGAGTCCTCCTATGATTTGGATCCATCAAAGTATATGCTCCAAATTTGTGAACGACATTAGACCTTTTCCTCTTTATTATTACTTTCTAGATCCACTATCTTTTGTTCCGTAATACCTAGCACAGGGTCTTGACAGAAGAGGGTGTATTTTTTCGGTATCGACGACTTCTCTTGAAAAAACATTTCAGATTTTTTAGTGAGAGGGACATTAGATAAGAGAGGAGAAAATTTCCTGAAGTGGGAATCACAGGAATAATTTCCCAGCACGGGGAAATCTGTGGATGAGGGTTCATTCAGGGTTTCTAGGTCAGTGACTGTATGTTTCAGGTATCTCTCCCTATCGATTTTGATCATATTCTTGTATCCCTTCAGTGGTAGCCAAAGTTGTTCCCAATATCTAATAAAGTATCCATTCAACTTCTCAGACTAATCTCGACTTAGTAATAACCCATAGGCCTCTGGGATGTCTACTACAATGATGTCAATCACTTGCAAAAACTTAGGATGTGTCTCTCTCCTGATCATTACATCTCTGAGTTCCCCCATGACTTTAACCTAGGTTCTTTCTATCTCTATCACATGTTTATCGCTCTTGAGAGGAACAACATTTAATTTTTTGCAAACAGACAAAGGCATAATGTTGGAAGATGCTCCCGAATCTACCAAACAATTGTGGAGGTTCATGTTGAAGACTTCAAACGTTGAGAGAAACGGTGGGACAAAAGGTTTTCCCTTCTTATCTTCTGAGCAGGTATTCACAGTTGGTTTATTTACTAGATCTGTGGAAGTTAGATTTCTTTGCTTCTCATTGCTTGTCATAGGGTTTTCTACTGATTTGAATGCTTGTATCAGGAAATATTTTTTTTGAGGGATTCTGCATATTTCCATAACCGATATATTAGCCTTCAACTTCTTCAGATCTTCAACTACGTTGTACTCCATTTTGGGCGATTCTCGCGTATGGATGATAACTGGGTTCTTACAGGGAGAAAAAGGTGCTTTCAGATGATTGTGAGTTGGCCTTTCCCCTGAAATTTGAGTGGTAGTAGGATCCTTTGAGACAAAAGGACCTTTACTTATAGTTTGCACAATCGAGATCTCTAAGGGTGGTTCTTGAACCTAAAATAGGTCGTCGGAAGGCATAATTAGGTCAGGATCACATATCGGCATGGATGTATCTTTTTGTGAGTCAATCTCTTTCTGGTCAGCAACATTCATAATCGAATTGTTTGGTTGTTCGGTTAGTGAAACCTCGTTTAAAAACTGGTTGGCCATAAAATTCATGGTATGAACCCATTGAGGGTAGTCTCTTTCAGAGTGGGTTTCCTGGTGATAAGTACAGAAGGAATCAGATGTGACATTCCCTAGATCGATATTTAAGTTAGTTGGGGGAGGTTCAATGGCTTTAAACGGAGGGTTCCTTTTAAAGAAAGGATTATATGGCCTTTGGACTTGGTTTCCTTTCCCTGCATTTCTCTTCATATCTATGATCCCATTCGATAATTTTTTAACCATGCATTGTAGATCTTCTATGTCTCCATTACCCTTGTCGGGAGTCTGTTCTGCTTGTTTCCTTGGTGGTCTAGTCAGAAGGAGTCCTCTCCTGAGATGAGGTTGAACTTCTTTCTTAACTAAATATACCTGGCCTTCTTTACACCCTTTCATTTGGAATTCTATCATTTTATATTCTTCAAAATTCTCAGCTAAGGTTCGTTTGGAAGCCCTCTTCAAAAACATGGAAATAGAAGATGAGAGCGCATTAGTGTATACTTTGATTTGCAACTCCTGAGTTGGTTTGGATTTGGTCTATAATTTGTTTAATATGGTCATGAATCTTTGATTGAAATCTTTAACGTTCTCTTTCGAACTCATGGTGGCGATGAACAACTCAGCCATCATAGCTCCTATAGTAGTCTCTTTTACAAATTTATCTAGGAAATCTTTTTGAAACTTTGTCCATCTAGTTATGGATCCTACAGGTAAGTTAAATACCACGTGGAGGCTGAGTTCTCAAAAGTGTAGGGAAACAACCTGCAAACTACGTCTTCATGTTGGATGTTCATAAGACTGATCTCTAGTATAAATTTCTCGATATTATATTTAGGCAATCCTGAGGTTTCGGGATGGAACTTAGGAAGAAACTTCTCTGGATGTCGGGGAAGGTTATGGACTAGTCCCGGGAGGGCCAAAGTGTCTCTGGCCAACCAGGGTTGATTTTTCAGAGGTGGGTTCCCCCTTTCTTTCATTATGTTAGTTTTTGACTTCCATATCTTCAGACTCTGAGTTAAACTCCTCCTCTTCCAAAAACTCATCTGGTTCAAAGACGTTGCCAGCTGGCGTTTCGGGTATCAGATCAAGAGGATATTGGATTTTGGTGATTGTAAAATCTATTAAGTCTTCTACCGAGTGCACAAAAACCACGTCAGGATTACTAACCACTAGTTTGATTTGTTATTTTCTCCGAGGGAGTATCGGAGCTAAGGACAATGCACCGATCTATCAGGTGTATGCTCTTTTGATTCTTCTGAATTGATTTACTTCCTCGTGAGGAAGAGAGTAAGGTATTTCAGGGTGAAAAGATTCTTCCTCGGGATGGGGTGAGTTACTCAATTCAGGAGTACTCAGCATGTGTGGGTTGTCTTGGGAATGACTAGCCATGCATGTGGGTCATTTTGAATCAATAGGCTATTTGAAATACTATGTAAAATATATATCTAGCCATTCATTCTCAGTCCCTCCTTCTAGCGCCAATTCTATTGATGGGTCCTAGATCCCTTGATTCAACAGTAGGAACAAAACCCACTGCCAAGGCCAAATTAGACTCTGCAACGTTTAATAGTGGAATGGTTCTCTAGATATTGTGATCCGACCAATTTATTGATGGGCTTTATGTTTTCTTATGAAGGCTCTTCCTTCAATTTAGACTATCTCTTTATGTATTTTATCTTGAGTGGGACCGATATGAGATGTAAGCCAGTATAAACCAACTTGGGAAAAAAAAAGGGACTAAGTTATAACTACTAGGGAAGAGGCTGAACTTGGGATAACCCACTGCTCAAGCATGCAGACGACAATTTTATACCATAGGCCTAGTACTAATACATTAACCATGTGAGTATCCAATTAATGTCTGAGAAACTAATTACCAGAAAGAAAACACATATGCGATAAGACAATGGAAAGAAAAATAATTCACCTACTTAATCATCCATCACATAATAACACCATAATTCATCTTCATCATTAAAGTAAATAACAACAAAATATTGCACCAGATAAATTGACAATAGATTAAATAGCTCTTACTCATTACAACATCATTCATGAAACGAGATAGGAAATAGTTCTTCTCCACGTCCAATCACATGCATTTGATGAAAATAATTTTGTCTCTGGTTCATAAGGACTTCTCTATTAACGGTAGCTCAGAAATAATTCTTGACAAAACCAAAACACAAGAGTTTCTTGCAACAAGCATTGACCCCTAACTAATTGGTCGATGCTCTTATTTATAACATAAAATTCAACTGAAAATAATGGCTAAGTGTAGTTTAAAAAAAAAAAAATTTGTCATGTGGCAAACTCTTCTAACAGTTTCTTTAACACTCAACTCGATATATCACTTCAAAGGGTGACTTTCCTCATACTCTGACCAACTGATAAACAACTCCTCGCAATTTTGGGCCCATGGAAATCTATGTTGCTCCATCGGAGCTGTGTAAATTCCTCTAACCTCCACTACATGCGCTTGGTACTTCACTAGACTGGTGTTTAACTATTGTAGCACACTCTGAGCTCTAATCAGATGTTCCATAAATCTTTACACTTGTCCTGGTGTTGCATCGGTCACCTTCTCTAGCTCTTCGGGACATAATAAATCTTGCTTGGTATGCGATTCGACTATGTCACGCAAGTCGACAAAGTTGTCGGGGTTGCCGAACTCGGGGAGTCTGATATCCTTCATTGCTTTGTTAATTTTCCCCCAATGTTTCTCGCATTTGGCCCACGTATCTTGAATTTCTTGGTGTGGTTCCTCAGACATCTTAGCCCAGTACCCGGTTGATCGCTTCATGCGATCAAGACTACTTCTGCCCAACATCCAGATGTCGTGTTCTTATTTATCTTGGCCTTGTTGAATTGCATCAATGTATTTGAGTCTCTCCATGGATTTTTTCACCCTTTCATGCCATCGCTCCATATCCTTACATGTTGCGAGTGCCATGAGAGTGTCTTCCTGGAGCTTAGTTATATTTTCAGTAAAAGGGTGCCTCTTTATTTTGAATTGGCTGTAAGATTCTTCAAACTCTCTTCTCAGGTATATCGTGGTCTGAGTGGCACCCTAATAGTATTCATCCAGGTGGCACAAATGTTCTAGTTTATTCAGGGTGGCAGCCATCTCCTTTTCATCTCATTTGGCTCTATCCAGGGTGGCATCCGAGAGTGCCATCCCCACGTCGAGGAGCCCAGATGTTCTGGCATTTTTTGTGTTTATCAAGTTTTTCTCTGTAGTGATGAGGATGGAGTGATATAACGTGATCCTCCTATTCTTTGTAGTTCTTTGGACGATTTCCTTCCTCTTTCGATTGTAGGAGATCGCATAAATATTGACTACCTCATCCACAAGTTCAGGAATCTGTTGATCACCCCATGTGAGTGTGATTCCCACATTCTTGGTGGTGTATACCTATTCAAGATCGGGTTCTTGAACTTTCTCGTTGTGCTCCGATGACCCGACCTCCATCTTTATTTTGTTGGGGATTTGAGTGTTGAGCGAAGAAGAGGCATTAGGAAAATACTCGATACTTACTTGTTCATCGGCTGTTGAAACATCAATTTCCTTTAGCAGGGATCTTTCCCTTGGTTGGTATAGCTCCGACTTGTCTTTCGAGTTGTCTGCTCAGGTCTCCGACGCATCGGGTCTCCTCGTGTCAAGGCCACTTTCATATTATTTTTCTTTCTGTGGGATCTCTTGGGTTTTGACCTTGGGAGTAGGAGAAGAACTCTTCTGAGGTCCCTTTTCTTCTTGGACATGCACAGGGGTCCTGCGAGATGACTCCGGGATTTCATCATCACTACATATATTTATAAAATTGCTCAAAGGATTAGGTGAGCTTGTTTCTACTGATACCCGATCTGTCTCTGGTTTATTTTTCACACCTACCGGCGATCCAGTCGGTTGCATTGTGGATTCAGGGTCATCTGACTTGTTGATGTTATCAAGGTTCATGAAATCAGGGCCGCTTGACCCCGTTGAGATTTCTTCTGGGCTATTGGTTAGAAGCCTTGGCAATCTGACGAGGTCCGGGTTATCCTGCATCTACTTCATTATCTGTTGGGCCTATTGATACATGCATCCCCCCATCCCCTGCACGGATTGAACCTCAGATAATCTTTGATTTATTTGGGAAAATCTTTGTTTTTCTGGTGGCTTCTTGAGGAGCTTCCACCGCTTCAAATGATTTGGGTGCTATCCTTTCTTTGCTTGCCCTGAGGATTTCTTAATCCAATTGTTCCAAAACTATTTATTTCTCATCCCAACTCATGGCCTTAAACCTAGTTTCTTTAGGGTCAGCCATCCTTGCCACCACCTCATCCCAGCTTTGAGCATTTTTGGTGAAGATCTCATCCTCAAACCTGTCATGGGCATATGTCCAGTAGGATGATACCTATGATGCGTGCTTCAAGACCAGATCCTTGGGGTCGTTATTGCAAAAATGACCAATTTGGAATCAGAACTCCAATTGGCTTAACTCTTCTTGCTTGGCCTGTTGTTGGGGCTCAGAAATGTCATATTTTCATACATCTTTCCCTTCATCATTCTTCACATATCATCGTCCCATTAAAATTTCACGATATCATTTCCATAAATATACTTGGGTTTCATCTTATTGTTATCCACTTTATTCATTTTAGTATTAAAAGGGAATTTGTGATTAAATGTTAAAAAATTGACATGTTTTCATATATATCAAATATGTGTGAGCTTTGTAATGTGTAGGAATATGTGAAGGATTAATTCAAAGGACTTCTCGAATATTTCCTCCACCATTTCAATA